>JAOEHI010040788.1:0-21992 GCA_025447815.1 Percopsis transmontana
TATTAAAGCATCCAGATGAGAATATATACATGTAATAATACACTTTGTGTGGCTCAAATAAGCTAATTCTGCAATAAGCCTTAATAAATGTCACATATAAACGGACAAGAAATACTGTGAAACAGTTTTCAGTGTTATTATTGAAAAGAAAATACTTTTGGGACCAGTTGGCTTTCCGTAATCCAGATGTGCTTCTCACCTACGTTGTTCTTTCAATATTTTTAGTATTCTGCCGTAAAGAGGAACTTTATTGAATAGGAATTCAAAAGGAAACGGAATCGGCTGCAACACCGTTTCAGCCGGGCTTGCATAGAGTGCACGGCAGTCACGTCAATCGATTTCTTGCGCACCTACCTCTCATTAAAATATGGTCATTTCTGGCTCAATTTTTCCAACATGGCGACGACGAAAAGCCAAACTCGAGGCTCGGAAACGGGAGTCCACAAACCAATAGGTGACGTCACGGTAGCTCCGTCCATTATTTACAGACGTGGACAAAATTGTTGGTACCCTTCCGTTAAAAGAAAGAAAAACCCACAATGGTCCCTGAAATAACTTGAAACTGACAAAAGTCATAATAAATAAAAAATTACTGAAAATTAACTGATGAAAATAAGACATTGCTTTTGAATTGTGGTTCAACAGAATTGTTTTTAAAAAACAAACTAATGAAACTGTCCTGGACAAAAACGATGGCACCCTGAACTTAATATTTTTATTGCACAACCTTTTGAGGCAGTCACTGCAATCAAGCGATTTCTGTAACTCTCAATGAGACTTCTGCACTTGTCAGCAGGTATTTTGGCCCACTCCTCATAAGCAAACTGCTCCAGCTGTTTCAGGTTTGAAGGGTGCCTTCTCCAAACTGCATGTTTCAGCTCCTTCTACAGATGTTCAATAGGATTTAGATCAGGGCTCATAGAAGGCCACTTCAGAATAGTCCAATGTTTTGCTCTTAGCCATTATTTTGTGTTTTTAGCTGTGTGTTTTGGGTCATTATCCTGTTGGAGGACCCATGACCAAGCTTCCTGCCACAGGGCAGCACATTTCGCTCCAGAATGCCTTGATAGTCTTGAGATTTCATTGTACCCGGTACAGATTCAAGACACCCTGTGCCAGATGCAGCAAATCAGCCCCAAAACATAACCGAACCTCCTCCATGCTTCACGGTAGGTACAGTGTTCTTTTCTATGTATCCTTAATTTTTGCGTCTGCGAACATAGAGCTGATGTGACTTGGCAAAAAGCTCCACTTTTGTTTCATCTGTCCAAAGGACAGTCTCCCAGAAGTTTTATGGCTTGTCATATGCATTTTGGCAAATTCCAGTCTAGCTTTTTTATGATTTGCTTTCAAAAGGGGTGTCCTCCTCGGTCGTCTTCCATTTAGTCCACTTTGACTCAAACAGCGACGGATGGTGCGATCTGACACTGATGTACCTTGACCTTGGAGTTCACCTAATGTCTGATGAAGTTGTTCTGGGCTCTTCGGTTACCATTCGTATTATCCGTCTCTTCGATTTGTCATCAATTTTCCTCTTGCGGGCACGTCCAGGGAGGTTGGCTACAGTCCCGTGGACCTTAAACTTCTGAATAATATGTGCAACTGTAGTCACAGAAAGATCAAGCTGCTCGGAGATGGTCTTATAGCCTTTACCTTTAACATGCTTGTCTATACATTTCTTTCTAATCTCCTGAGACAACTCTCTACTTAGCTTTCTGTGATCCATGTTCAGTGTGGTACACACCATGATAACAAACCACACAGTGACTATTTTTCACCCTTTAAATAGGCAGACTGACTGATTACAAATTTGAAGACACCTGTGATGACCCACCTCAGTTTAACAATGTCCCTATGGTCAAATTATTTCCAATCTTTTCTAGGGGTACCATAATTTTTGCCCAGGCCAGTTTCGTTAGTTTGTTTTTAAAAAATGATTTTGTTGGACCACAATTCAAAAGCAATGTCTGATTTTCATCAGTTAATTTTGCATACATTTTTATTTATTATTACTTTTGTCAGTTTTAGGTTATTTTAGGGACCATTGTGGGTTTTTCTTTCTTTAACGAAAGGGTACCATCTGCCGTCTGACCACCATGGGGTTTAGAGCCTTCAGCCGCTCTGCCCCCGCCTCTGGAACTCTCTTCCACCTGACATCCGTAACATTGATTCTCTTCACATTTTCAAAACTCGCTTAAAAACACATATCTACAAACTGGCATATTCAACTTGATTACGGTTCCTCTGGAATCATCTGTTATCTTAATTGCTCTGTAATCTTATTGATTTTATGCACTGTATTTAAGTTTCTTTGATTGTTTGATTGTTACATTGTTTATTTTGTCTAGTAAGGTGACCTTGGGTGTTTTGAAAGGCGCCTATAAATAAAATGTATTATTTATTACCAACAATTTTGTCCACATCTGTATACTGTCAATGTCAAGCATACAGCCTTGAAATCTCATTTGCAGTGGGATGGGTTGTACTAAAGTGCTCAGTGACTTTGAACATGGCACTGTCATAGAATACCACCTTTGTCAATTGATTACTTTGATTTTCAGTGTGAGACCGCTGTTACGTAATTACACAATGTACAGTACCTCATGTGTGATTTCAGTGTTCCCTTAATTTTTTTGAGCAGTGTACATACATATACACAACATAACTATTTTGACAAGAAAACAGTACACATTTTTTCTAAAACAGTCTCTTTTAATTAAACACTTTCAAAAGATTTGGTCCACTTGGGTGATCATGATTCACTTTCAACCAGGGAGGAGAAAGAAAAGTAAAAATACAGTACAAAGAGAGGCCTTGTTTTCTCACTTCTTTAAACCCAGATTACATTATCCAAATTACTGAAAATAATTCAACCAGCCAATTGTTGTGTTTGTGTGTAGATGTGTTGGTGCGAGTCAAACGACAATCTGAAAGGCCCATTTTGCAGAGGATGGTTCAACAGTGCTGTGCTAGATTAAATGGGGAACCCGCACTCATTGACAAGCGCATGTTATGTTATTTAACTGCACCACCCAATTTAGTGGAAATGTTAGCAAACAAAACCCTGCTGCAAGCATACAGTATATGCAGACTGAAGTCAGGAATCTGTTTACCAGATATAACCCAGGTTATGCAATGCAAAAATAAAAAATAAAACTCAATGCAGCACTAACACATTTAGCTTTTAGTAAATGTACAAATAAGGTTTTAATGCCAAACAAACATTGGAAAACCTTGCCCTGAGAAAATTTCAATAAATAATCCCGGGAGGGCAATGACTGGGCTGGAAAATGACCCAAACAGACAACATTGAACTTTTGCCATAAACAAGTACAAGAATGACTTAATGGCAAGCTTGCTCATTAATGCTATTTTCTTTTTCATGCTTCAAGAGTAGCCAAATTATTACTGGTATGAAATAATGGCACCATAGGCATTTAAAGCACATGAATTCATCCAAGGTTTCTTGTACTGCAGTCAACTGGAAGCTTCTGTAACACTGCAGGCTTGAGTTTACGAATCATAATGTGAATTTTAGACTATCAATATCGTAGACTAGAACCAAACATGTCTGTCACAGGAACCTCAAGCAAGGACAGTGCACATGCCTTGTGCTGCAGTGTAAGAAACCCAGAACAGAGCAAACACCCATATCTGCCACCCTCCTCCCCTCTGTTTGTACCATGATCCAGCTCCCTCTAACAACACACGGTATGCAGTACAGGAATCCCCGTTTTCTTTCAGGGCTTGACAGTCATGACATCGTCAAACACTAACGAGGCCTTGTCAACAACTAATTGAGAAGCGGAATAAAGGCTCTTAAACAACATTTCAACTGATGTTATCCATTTAAGACATACATATGTACGATGATAGTGGTCTACAAGCAGGATAGATATTATATCGATTTTCTTGTCGGCCACAGTGGCTGGCTGGTATGTCTCAACAGTCTCCAACATCCTTCAAACAGAAGCCAATTCAAGTGTGATTGAAAAGATGACCATACTGCAACACAGGGTGGCGTCACAAAGTGGCCGGTAAGGTAAACAAGTGTACCAGCCGCAGTAAGTATTTAGCTTGAGTCTGCTGAGCACTTGTTGTATTCCCATCCTGACTGCAGCTGTGTTAACCATAAGCTTGGTGTGTTTAGAGCATTTAGAAGTGTCAGACACTCACACAGACTTGCGGTGCCCGTGGCCTTTAATAAGATGTAAATATATAACCGACAGCAGAAAACCCTTTCACTGCCACAGAAAAAAAGGCCCAGCACCATCTCTTAGCTAAAATACCTCAAGGGTGTCTAAGTATAATCATCTATATAGGTATATATATTTATATATATATATATATATATATATATATATTTAAAAAAAATGGTAGGATTATTATATAGGGGTCTGTAATCGTCTCATAAGTATAGTATATTGAATAAGGCGCTATACCAAAATAAACAGACATCTATGTATGCTCCTCCGTCCTTATTGTCTTTGCATGCAAAAGCATTTACTTGCATTGTCACTCGGCTACAATTAGGGGCCAACAAATGAAATAATAGTTGCTCATTCATTCAGCGCCTAGACCATCTTAAATAACTAATGAGATTAAATATTTGCCAGGCAAGTAAAGCACCTTGCTGTAACCATCGATATATGTTGAGTTCCTTGTTAGAGATGGCTGTGAGCAAAATATCTAGTGACAGAGCAGTCTACCACTGCATACATAGATGCCTATTTTACTGTAATATAAGTATAATATTCATACATGAATACATATATAAAGAGAGTTATACATAGCAATTAACATATACATATCAATACCATAGGAGAGAAATAGAAATAGTCAATAGATTGCAATCATTATAGCCATATTCATCATAATACTAGGAGTAGTAGTAGTAATACCATCCCTCAATGAAGCTAATACCTGGGCCATTCCAGACAAGGCTTGATCATCACCATAACATCACAACGTGCTCCAGGCTGGACTCAACCTTTCACTCCATGGAATCAGCTACCTTGGCCTCCAGTCTCCTGTTTTAATAGTCGTGAAAATAAGCTACGTTGATCCAATAACAGTGAGAGGGACTTGAGAGGAAGCATGGACATGAAGTCCAATTTTGTAACAATGCTTTTGATAAGCCAATCGCTTGTCTTGTCCTCATCTAAAACCAATAATAATTTGTCAGCAGTCAAAGAAACATACAATTATTCAGAAAAAAAATCATAAGAACACAATACGAAATTTCCTACCCTCTAACGTTCGTGTTGTGGTATTTGGCTTGATTTAAATGCTAAAAATTTCATCAAACCTGTCTGATTTAACCCTGTGACCCACAGCTAAACCAGGCAGACAGAATGGGAGTTCTCAACCAGCCTTTATACACACCTGTCTGGAATGACCCTCACAGAAGCACAAATAATAAAATAAAAAAAAAATATATATATATATTTAAAAAACAAAAATCACTATCATCTAGTTCAGCGATACATGTCTTATAGCAATAGCAAGAAGTTTTTCTATGTAATCAATACAAGGTTTAGGTTATATATTTAATTAAGCTTAACTGCTAAGTTATCAATTATTATTAGTAGTATAACAATATATGTAAATATGTATAATATCATGTATATAACGCATGAATGCAGATATACCTCTATCACGTCTGACAAAACTGTAGGTTAGGATAAGGTGGCAATAGAAGTCTCTTTTTTTCCTGTGTGTTAGTTAATGTTCAGGCATTTGTTTCTGTGCACGTGTGTTTTATTACTTAGGCACATTTACATGGTTTCTTACCATTATGCGAGTTATCTTAGGGGTTTCCATTGGCTAATAGGAACATAACACCATCTGGGTTACTGCTAGAGGACTATGAGAAAGAAATATTGACCCCGATATAACAGAATACACAGCCCCTTGCTCTTAAATTTTAAACAATCTTAAATAATGATGTTTCATATAAAAATATATTCCTTTAGGAGCCTTAAACTCACCCCCCACCCTGCCCCCATTAATTTCATTAGTAAGTAATACATTTATTTCATTACAGTTTATTAACATAGATTCTGAGTCTTCTGTCATAATTCACAGTGCTCATTGTCTTTCCCCACTCCCAACTTAAGTCTATTGAACAGTAAGCAAATCGCTGTGTTTCAGTCACAATGGGATCATTATTTCTCTATGGTTGTGTATGGATTGCACTAATCAGAGGATTGTACACGTGTTGCAGTCCTTTCTGCCAACATGAAGCTCTCCAATGCCAGCTTCACACCTCTAGCAAACATATAGCTACATCCCCGGCAGACAGTTTTACATATGTGATGCCGATTAGCCTCTTGTTTACTGTATTTTGTGCCATTTTTAGCTACTTTCTCGTGCACACTTATATACTTCTTGGGTCAGTTTTCTTGCTTGTTTTTTTCCCCAACCATGCACCGTCTCTCCAGCAACTAGGAGGCTAATGTGTGTGAATGATTATGTGTCTACTGTATGTTAGTTCCATAGTGGGCTGGCCCTTGTGATTATACATTACCAGTTGTCTAATGTTTTTTGTGTTTTTTTTCATGAATGAAAATGGAAGGTCGAAAGTTCAAATGTGACATTATTCGGCTTTTGTGTTATGTAGGACTAGATACATTCCACAAACATAATATAATTTGACTTTATAGATTTCCTTGCTGTAATGGCCCTTGCAAGCGTTACATTCATAGTGCTCTACCAATATGGCAGACATTAACAGGGATGTACGACTCCCACTGGGAAAGAAAAACATTCAAACCATGTATCACCAGAAATTACTCCTGTCCCCTCACAGCATTGCCCTATGAGGAGAGCAGGCTTTGGTGGTTGTGTGTCTGCTGGGAACCTCTTTTCAGGGATGGCTTGGTGCAACTTTACCACGCAAAGTTTTGCCAAAATGAGTACAGCGCATGGACTTGGTTTTCAAGACTCTCTTAGCGACATCAACACTCCAGCTCCTTAACTGCTACCTTAAGGTAAATAAACCCCACGGTCTGCCAGAAGGGCATCCATCTATGAAATTCAGAAAATGCCAAAAAATAGCAGGGCAGGGGGGGGGGCTACGACACCTATCCAACCCCGTCTCTCAATGCCTGTCTCCCAATCGAACAGTAAGGTTTGCAGTCAGCAGACTAAAGTAGCGTTGGTCAGTGTGGACCAAGTCAGCCAATAGCAGATTGCAATAGCCTGTGCTCAAGCTGTGGATAGCTTCTTACAGAGCATATTGGTAACTTTACACAGTTCCATTAGGATTTCAACGTGAATCAATCACCATTATTTCCCAAGTCTCAAATACAAAAGGTTTGGGGGCTTAGTTACTTTAGAACACTAGAAAGTCTGTTGTTAACGCATTATTATTATTTTTTACACTAAAAAGGAGGTTCTCGCAGTTACCAAACCTGGGGAAAATTATTGGTTCTGTAATTCAAGGCAATCCTTGCAGGTGAGGGCCATGTGCAGGGTAGGGATGAAGACACAGTGTGTCAACTATAGCCTGATAGAGGTAACAAATACAGTATTCTCTGTGTGAATCGGTGCCTGTGATGGATGTGCCGTGCGTGTATTTGTGTTTGCGTGCGCGCATGGGGGTCAACCATACTATTGGGTCTGAGGCCATCCATCTACTTTAATAGTGCTGGCGATATGCTAGACACATCCAGTCTGGCGTCACATACTGACAAGACTATTGCAGTAGCTGTTGTGGCAGGCTCTTCTCTCTGAGCATTGCCAGGGTGGCTGGTCCACCTCCACAAACACTCAGAGGTCATCTCCATCTGATAACCGCCTTCCTCCCTGGAACACAAATGCACATTACACACACCATCATGGGTTGGTCCAAACACACAGAAACTTGGATGGAAACTCTGCAGGTTCGTTGCCGGCCTTAGCAACGACTCACCATGCCCTCGGAGTAATCTGCCGTCATGGTGACCTGCTTCTCTTCGGGAGGCGGTGTCCCCAGGGAGCCATCTGTTCGCCTGTTTTGATTGGTGAGTTGCAGCCACATGTCATACATTTGCTGCATGTCTCTCACTGTGGAGGAACAACACCACAAGTTTTTGAGACGAGAGACCAATTTTAGGTTCAAGCTGTGTTTTGGTGTCGTTATTAAACATTGGTAGCCAAACTGTCCCACGGTGACGTGACATATTTCTGGACAATGGAATTTAATAAGGCCTCAAATTGGCAATATGATGTTTCAAGTATCTCTCAACCAAATTATTTTGTGATGAATAGGAAAAAAAAAACAACAATTCTGCTATTATCCATGTACAAAACAAACAAAACAATTATTAATAGCAGTTAATAGCAATATTAATAGCTTCAGCTGTAGGCAGCTTACAGCTATTGTTCTTCATGTATGTCCAGACGTCCCGCTCCTCCAGACTGTGGGCGAAGGAGCAATTCCCAATATAATGGCACTTCTTCTGTTTCATCACATGGACACACATCTGGACAGAACACACAACATATGCACGGGTTACATGAAGTATCCCCCCACCCCATTTATGCAGCAAAAGAAAGAGCTTAAAAAAATACATTTAAAAAAGGCCCTGACCTATCCTCTCATGCCCAGTAAGAAAAAGAAAGTCTGTCCAAAATGACAATGGAAATTGGAATGAGATGAGGACTAGTTCACATGACCTATGACTGACTTCTGTTTGCGAACCATGGGTCAGAATGGTTGAGAACTGCTCGTGTAGGCTTTGCTTTGTAAAATGCTTGTGGAAAGCGGAGAGAGGGGGAACTCACGTCATATTGCTGCGGGTAAGTGCGCGAGAAGGGCAGTGGCCGAACAACGACCCATTTCTTCTTCTCAAAGGACTTCACTAACAAGACACGTCTCTCCTTTGTCCAGCTGGAGAAGGGCAGATATGTAATTAGTTTAAAAATCATCCTAGTTCATTTTCCTCCTAAAGAAATTGCACTAGACACAAAGATCCATATTTAGGCAAAATAACAGTGTTTACGAGGTCTTTTCACGACAATTTTGTTTTAATAATAATTATATTTAATGGAGAGGATTAATTATATGCAATTATATTTTGACACAAACTTTTACTTTACTGTCAACCATGCTTTAACATGGGGGGGGGGGGATTTGCTCACCTGTGCCGAGCTTTAGCGGTGCAGTATTTGAGGTTTTTGTCCGGCTCGTTGACCTGTCCGTCTCTCCAGCATTGGCCACACACAAACTTCATCTTCAGGTTTAGACCCCGCCCTCTGCCGGGAGCTGCCGACACTCCCCCCATGCCTCCCAACGAGCTAACCCCTCCCCCTCCAATACCGTCTCCTCCGCCACCGCCCCCCATTCCGCCCACTCCTCCTGTGCAAAGGCTGCTGCTCTGGTGCGGGATGTGCATAGGCTGAGAGATGAGACGAAAACATTCAATCAAATGAGCCTCACTACTGCTGAGATGACTCTCCCTCCCCCCCCCTTGGAACACCAGCCTTCCCCTACGCGCCCTACCTTCTGCTGCTTCTGGGCGTTCTGCTCCAACCGGTGCCAGTGCCTCTTGGACTCCTGGACCATCTCTTCATGTGTGATACCTGCAGGAGACAGTCATGTACATCTGGATTAAAAGAGAGTGGTATGCTAGCAGTGTCCCAACCACCCGTATCGCAATGAATTCTGCACCGATATAAACCTTGACACAGCACATCAACAAAACCCATCAAAAATAGGTGCTTAGTCAAGGCCTAGCAAGGTGCAACTGGTAACTGGTGTGTTTATTACTGAAGGTTTGCTACAGTGTCTAACAGGGCTAAACAGGGATACAGAGGAAACACTGCTCCTCTCACCTGTGTCTTGCTGCAGCACCCAGCACTTGAGCTCTATGACGGAGTGAGCAAAGGAGCAGCTGTCCTCGCGCTGGCATCCGTAGCGCACCTCGTGACGGCACACGTCAAACTGGCAGAGGGGGTGCAGGGGGCGTACCTTACTGTAGCGCACGTTGGCGGATCGCACCACGTGTACGAGGCACCTGAAGCAAGAGGGCAGAGTTACATTTATCCATCAAGAGCCGCTTCTTCGGACTGGGGCGACCAAATAGTTCTGACAGTAGACAGGGAAAACGCACGAGTCTCCTCAAGCACTCACTTGTTGTCATCAAATGG
This sequence comes from Percopsis transmontana, assembly GCA_025447815.1. NCBI lineage: Eukaryota > Metazoa > Chordata > Actinopteri > Percopsiformes > Percopsidae > Percopsis > Percopsis transmontana. The sequence continues at coordinate 10,135 of JAOEHI010040788.1, forward strand.
GTGTCTGGCTGTGAGGTTTGAACAGACTGCTAGGTTTTCTTTGCTGCGTTTGCTGATGATTCTAGGCTTACTGTCAAAACATTCCTGTGGTGAGAGGAGAGAGAGAGAAGGCAGTGAGCCGATATGTGGCTGGAAAACACTTCGACACCAACTTAAAAAATAATTCAGTGATGTAAGCCTGCATAGGCCAACACCGACTCACCTCACAGAGGAACATGAACATGCCCATGTGCAGCTGCAGGAGCCGGGTGACGCTGAGCGCACGTCTCTCGGTGCTGCCGAGGGGATCGAACAGCAGCTCTCTGCTCAGGGCGCCCTTCCTCTCCTGGGTCCACACGTCAATCTCTTCCTGGCAGTAGGCAAATGTACAGTTCTCTCCGTACTGGCACTCCTGCCGCTCCTGTACCTCTGCGGGACGGAGAGGAGAAGGGAAGGGCCTTGTATAAAAAGACGGAACACTGGATACAGGTCCTCTTTTGTCCAACTGAGCATCGTAGTCCGGTTGATGTTTATAAAGTTTTATGCCATGATGTGTAATTACAAAGATGTGGTTCATAGCTTGGTTTCTTTGTAAGGCTTCTCTCTGCCCTCCACTCTTAGGCTCACAGCTATTTAAAATATGGGATCAGTGCCGTCAATCACAAGTGCCTCAGACCCACACACACACACACACCTTTACAGAGCACAAAGGCTCCCAGGAAGTTGTTTCGCGCAGGTCGCGGCCGTACCCTCTTCCAGGTGGGGTCATCTGTGTTTTTGAGGCGACACAGCAGCACGTCTCTCTTGCAGCGGTGGGCCGCCTCCGGCTGATACTGGTAGTCCATCACTCGTGGGCCTGGGAAAGTACATAACAATTACGCTGTGTGAAGGCATTGTGTGAAAATAAATACCTAAAACTGGAGGCTTTTCTGAAAAACTTTTCAAACTAAAAGCTTTATTTCTCAGCCTCTGTAGCAGATAGTAACATGAAATTTCCAGTGAATCTCAAATACACCAATATTGTGGATGGGAAACAGTTTGTGCGGATAGAAAAAGTATTTATAAAAGTTTGATGATTGTATTCTGCTGCCTATATCAGGAAATGCCCACCTAATCTAATAAAACTCGAGTGTTAAACTGTTTTGGTTAATGTTCAAGGCATATAAAAGAATTTCCTTCCAGCAAATCTATTACTATCTATCTAAAAAAAAAAGAAAAAAGAATGAATCTTGAATTTCCTTCAGGATCAATAAAGTATCTATCTATTAATTACACTAATATTGTGGATGGGAAACTTGTCAAATCCCTGTGAGGCTTTAAGGCCTGCCACAAACCCCATAAAGCCAGAGATTATTATTCATGCCAAATAAGAAAAGCTAAAAGTTAGCTCAAACCTTGACTCGAAAACCAAAATCCAAGCCAGAAACCTTGGCGTTATCATAAATTCAGATCCAAATTTCAACATCAAGTCAGTAACAAAAATCTCCTACTCAAGTCCAAACAAGACTTAGAAAACCATGTCCATGCCTTTATTACCAGTAGGTTAAACTATTGTAATTGTCTCTTTTCAGGTCTCCCTAAAAAAAAGCACTTCGGCAACTATGGCTTGTGCAGAATGCTGCTGCTAGAGTCCTAACAAAGACAAAAATGTGAGCACATCACACAAATTCTCAAACCCCTGCATTGGCTCCAGGTGTGTCAGAATTGATTTCAAAATACTGCTGCTCATCTATAAATCACTAAATGGTTTAGGACCAAATTACAATATGAACCCTCTAGACCCCTCATGTCATCTGGGACTGGTCTGTAAACTGTACCCAGAGTCAAAACAAAACACAGAGAAGCAGCTTTTAGCTACTATGCAACATTTATGTTAACCATTGCTTTCAGCTAAACTGCAAATCTTGCACTTTTGAATTTTGCTATGCTGTAAAACATTTTGATTTTATTCTTTTATTTTTAAATGCTTAGTCTCTCACTCTTTTATTATTATTATTTATATGGGGGGTGGGTCCCTACCCCCACATTGAAAGGTTCTGCAGTACTCTAAAGAGTGGGTTTAGATAGGACAAGAAGTATCAGTGTTGGGGGGCCCCACCTATACGACTGTAACAGGCGTGGCAGGCCTGGCGGAACTCATGGGTGGCTGCCAAAGGGTTCCTGGAGAGTAGAGAAAGGTTTGTCCCCGATGGACCATTCTGAAGAACAGGTAGAGGATACAGATTACTACTTAATGAAAATGTAATTGTACAATTTGTAATAAAAGTTGTATTTTGTAGTGAAAATTGTAATGAAAGGCTGTTTGCCTGGAACATCAAAAATACACTGCTATAGGAAACATGATGACACAACAGAGCTTGTGGAGATTCAATGATTGCTGAAATCTTTGATTGAAACACATTCAAATAGTGCTTAACACACACTTTTGCTTTGGCAGAGTTAAAAGTCAAGAAACCTTGTTGTGTGTGTGTGTGTCCTCACCGTGTGTGCAGCGTTGTGGTTGCGTATCCCAGGTATGAAGCTGTGAGACACTCGTCCCCCTGGTGAGAAAAGGTACAAGGACATGAGACACAGACGCCTGGGGCTGGGAGATACGAGCAAAGGCCTTCATTATGGTTTTCAACTGTAGGGACGGATAAGGTTTTTTTATTGTGCTAATCGTGTCAACAGAGCGAAGAATATGACTGAAGTGGTTGTTGTGCAAGTTAGTGCAACATACTGCCGTGGGCGTAAATTAAATAAATCACACAGCTCGTCTTGATTCTTTTAATCTAGACAATGTTAATCCAAGCGTAAACTGACCAATTGTATCTTGTTCATGTAGCATTGCATATTTTTATTTGGGCAACAAATTAAATTACTGGTAATATGTAGCACTAATTTAATAAATATAATTATGGAAGTATAATTGTGGAAAAATACAGATGCCACTGCCAACCACTACTGCATCTTCACCACACACACACACGTTGAATCATAGGTTACTCCCCAGGGACTGTGTTCAGTGTCACTGAGCAAGGGCAAACAGACAGTCTTCCTCACGGGCTTCAAAATGCAGCAGTGGCCAATTTAATAAGCTCAATGTTAGCTGTGATTAATTGGATACTACTACTTGGTCCTACCAAATCAAAATCATTTCCTAAACTACAAAAAGCTCAGAGCCCTGACAGTATTTGTAATACATAAAATATTGGAGCATTTTTTGAAGCAGGCTCCTTTATCAACTCACTCTAGATAGATAAATTAGATTATGAAGTAAGCCCCTTCCACACATGGAACCAGCAAAAATAAGGTTTTGTTCAAACTAGCGCCAAAGATATCTGGAAATCTTGCTAGTTGCTAGGCCTTGACTAAGCAAATTAAGTGATATAATCTGTTCACACATGACAATGAAAATATCTAGGTTAAGATGCACATGTGAAAGGGTTTTTGGAACAACAAAAAAAAAAAAAGAGAAAGACAGCAGGCATTCCATGCCTGACCCAGTTTGACACCATAACACATTAAATATAAAAGCATTCACCTATTTACTTACCTGGGAGTGTGTACTCAGACAAAGAATCAAGCCCGCCTGTCCCAATGCCTTCACCCACTCCTTTCTCTTCTCCATCGCCGGGTCCTGGGGAATAGGCACCCATTGCGTCCCGCGCCTGGGTGGAGCCCTGTCCCTGGTCCCTCTGGGCCAATGAGGCGTAGGGCTCCATAGAGGATAACTGGCTGACCGAAGAGCTAAAGTAGGCAGGGGGCAGCTGGGGGGAAGGTGCAGGGAGGGTCGGGGAGTATGAAGGCCTGAGACCTACAGCTGTGTTGGGGAGGTTGGTGGGGATAGCACCCTGGACTGGACTCTGGGCAGTGAAAAATAGACAAGGACAGGTATTAAGAAACTCACCATTATGGGCAGTACTTTTATTTCTATCTATCCATCAGTTTGGACACACTTTCCCATTCAAGTGAATGGGATAAATTCTGACCGGACTACACAGTTTGCATTAGTGGTTTTGTTACAGCGTGATCAATACAAATTTTCCTCCAAAATACATTAAAAAGCGAGACTGAAATTAATGCAACTTCATAAAAGTAACGTTAACTTCCTAATAATAATAATAATAATTTAAGACCTGTCAAAATTGTGTTTAAGAAATTTTAAGGCCTAAAATTCAGATTATTGGAGGTTAGACTTTTTAAAGGACCCACGGAAACCCTCTAATATACAGTGCCCTCTGCAAGTAGTGGGTCAAAGAGGCATTATGTATGAATAAACATGTCAATAAATATATTCTAAAGTTTGTTTTGCAGTCAAGTGTAATTTTATATTATATTTTTAAATTACCTATTGATATTCACGTGCGTACCACCCAGGCACAACAAAACCCTTTCCCCACAGCTGCTGAAAAAATCCTAGAGGAAACACTGAGATATATGAGCCAAAAAATGATGTACACCTGGGTGGTCATAATGGATTTGCAGGCATTCTAACCGGTCTGTGGCTACGCAGCCCCATACGTAGCATTTTCTGCTACTTGTGCCACAGTAGAGAACATATTTTTAAAATGTAAATAAAACGGGGAGGGAGGTTGCAAACAACAAACTTATTTTTCTGGGTGATGGCTCAGAACGTTTGATCACTGTACTAGATTGCCTGTCTAATGTCCTGCCCTCCTCACCTCACTGACTTTTTTAGGGATGCAGTCTAGCAGGTTTTCCAGCTTCTCATTGAGGACACTGCTGCTGCATTCGTCCATGTGTTCCGACACGGGTACGGAGTAGGGCATCGGGGGCAGGCCCTGGCTGTTGGGGCTTTCTGATAAGTCGGCACATGGGGTCACCACAGGGGTGGAGGGGTCGTCGCTGACAGGGATGGGCGTGGCTAGTGGCGCTGGGATGCACTGGGCGCTAGACATGTCTGCTAAGAGAAAAGAAAACAGCAGTTAAAGAAAGGGATGTATTAGATGTAGACATACTGACAGAGAGTGTAAAGTATGCCATACCTGGTCCGATGTCCGTTAAAGACTCCAGACCATTGGAGGATGTCTGAAGAAAAGAAAGTTCATTTTTAGTTATTAACATACCTTTAAAGGGAACATTTTTCAGTTGTGTGGTCAGTAGTCTGTAGTAGCAATACTAACTGAACTTTCAGCTCAAAGAGAGTCCAAAATTGACGGTTGGAAATTTGAATGATATGGTTAGGGATACTCTAAATAGTAGTACCACCACCTACCTCTCCGGTGGGTGGAGGAGACTCTCTGTGACCCTCTCCTCCTGCAGTTGTAGACTCAGTCTGGGGACTGATGTAGGCCTTACGGACCTTCAGTCCCAGCTTGTTGGCAAGTTCCTGGGCCAGATCACCGACCTGCCTATCCTGGAAGATAGAATAACACAATGGTCACTATGCTTTCCAGCACATCTGTCCACTAAATTTAAAGTAAATATAACATTTTCATCCAAGCAACCGTTTTTAATTTATGTACAGAATCTACTGTGCTTTTGGATTTAAGTGAATGAAGTCAATCGAGTTGTTGTGTTTTACAATGACAAAACAAACCATTTGGCTTTAACCTGAACATACATTTTATAGGTGGAGGCTACAGTGAGACTAGCATCCCTAACTCCAACTGTGCTGGTTCTTTGGCCTACTCACTGAGCTACAAAAACAATACTATACATATTACTGAGCCCCTAGCAAATGCTGTAAAATGGCCAACAGGAAGTTCTTTCCAGAGAATAGCTTTAGCACCGATAACATACGTGGGGGGCAGTGAGCAGGCACTTAGTGCCGCACTCATAGGCCTCTCTGAGTCTCCCCAGCTCCCTCAGACAGAGGGCTTTGCGGTAAAGGGCTCTGCGGCTGCCCTCAGACATGCACAGCGCGCTGTCACAGTCCTGCATGCCACGCTCATACTCCCCCTGAGAGACAGATGAAAAGAGAGAGAAAATGTTAACACATATAAAAGAACAAAAAATATGTGGATTACAATAAAGTGTAGTGTAAATTATTTGTCCACCAGGGACAGAGCAATACACAATAATTAGGGTGTGTGTAAGTTCTTTAGATTCACATTCAAACGGTATTGCTTTGCAAATTCTGTCGCTCCTTTCAACAAAAGGCTTAATGGTCAGGTAACGCAGACCACCTCCTCCCTCACCGTGTGATAGTGTGCAGCAGCCCTGTTGACGTAGAGGCTCTCCAGCAGCTCTGGGGGAATGACTAGGGCTTCGGCCTGGGCGTACCGAGCCACGCTGATACCCTCCCCATAGTGCTGGCTCGCCTGACGCCACTCACCATCTCGGAATACAGTGTTGCCTTCATCCAGCAGGTTACACACCAGCTGGGTCAGGAACGCCTGGTGGAGGAGAAGGGGGTGCAATGGGGAATGGAAAACAAATAAGAGTACCAGCTGAGTCCCAGCTCAAATTCAGAAACAGCCTGAGCCTGGAGGACTTTGTTTTTGTCCTATTTGTAACTATAATTATTGCAAATAAGAGAGAACAAACAAGAAAATCGTAACTGTGGGTATAATCTATGAAAATATTACAAAAACACTAATGAAAACATTAAATACCTCATAACTTTCTGGCTCTGGAAAAGGCAATGAAGATCTGTGGACAAAATAAAAAGATGTAACCCATCACATCTAGATGCACATGTATTCCTGCCTATTTCTGACAGATAAATATATATTCCTTACTGAATAAAGCCCATTGCTTTCTGAATTTCTTCTCTCCGTTTCTGTCTTTCAGGATCCATTTTCTATGGAAAGACAACGTTAAAAGGAGTCCACCGTTTTTTTAAACATTTTAACAGTGAATCTCATTCATTGCCCATTAAAATACCACTTAAAGTGCACACCACAAAACACAAACTTCAGTTACACCATACTGTACGAATTATGGTAAAAGGAGCAAATCGCATAGAGTAGTATTAATCCATTTACTTTTGTAAATATGTTTAAACAGGGCCACTGTACTTCAACAAGACCTCCAAAAAACGCGTAAAGCCGGCCTAGGGTCTACTTTATCAGTGTTGTAGTGAGAGTCAGAAAAATATTACAAGTTTTACGCTCAACAGCGCACGTTAGTTAACGCTAAACAAACAAGTGAGGTTAACCTGGCTTAGTTGGCTCTATGAGGAGCGATAACGGACTACCTGCTGGTGCCTGGTACCGTACGAGTTAGCATACATGTACCGGTAGTTAGGCCACAAGCTCGGCTATGTTTACGGGCTATTCGTCTAGTCTGCTAAACCAGAAAGCTATCATTGGCTAATAAACAATATATTTACGAAGAAGAAAACGTGATTGATCACTCTGTGCCCTTGGCGGTTTACCATAATTGTTGACAAGTGATCCCGTGGGACTACAGTGGCTAACAGGATAACTGGTGTTAGCATTCTCGAGCTAGCAACTGTTAAACAGACAAAATTCGCAGCAACGCTTTTATCCCAGGTAATAGACGGAGACCAAAAATCCCTCTGCTAACTCTTCAACTTACCCGAGTAGTTTGCTGTTTAGATTAGAGATGGGTTCAACCACGTTGGGTGTAATGCACGAAAAGTATTTAGTCAAACATTAACCATATGCATATTTATTAATTCGGAGTCTTTATCGTGTATGGACGGAGCATGAGTGGTTTCTTTTTTCCCCCCACTGCTACGCTAGCTAGCTAGCGCTCTGGCTCATCGGGGCAGCCCCAAAAGTATCGCAACAAGTTTTTTTAAGTGCTTGACCACTGGAGGCCGCCAAAGGCAAGAGTTGTCCTCTAGAGTATTAATTTATGAGCCGTCGTTGGATTGGGAACCTCTTCAGTGTAAATGATGATTAAGAAATGAAAATGACTTAAGATACATATAATTATTTAATTAACTAAAATGGCAGGTAAAATGTAAGACAACGCTATTAATCCCTGAGGGCCGGAGCAATACATTATTAATAGCTACTGTACTTGATTCTATATTATCATAGTTGTAGGCTACATATTCTGATATTCCAATAAATGACAGCTTTATAGACTGTTAAATTAGGTTAACTTAAGGACAAATGTAAGTCTAAATGGGTCAGGTGGTCCTCACTCAGATGATTCATTTGACTGTGCTGCAGAAATACTAGCTGAAATTAGGCATCAATTGACAGTTTTGGGTCCACACTCTCAGAAGAACTGATGATGCTATAAGAAGTTTCCAAGTTTTTTTTTTTAAATACACAAACATTCCACTACAGGCTCATCCCCCCACGGTGCAAGACAAAGTGCTTCCGAAATTCTTTTGGGCCTACAGTCCTCAGACTATAGGCTAACGCAGCTTTGTGCCATTCCCCGCCCACCATATTACACTGCCCCACTACAAAAACAGGACTAACAGCACACGTCTGTACCTGCTGCTCAACTGCATTGTTAATTTTTAGTTAATCCTCTTTTTATGCTCTGTATACATTTATTTCTGTTCTAGTTTATCCTATAGGGCCTATGCTGCAAATTTCCCTTTGGGGATTAATAAAGTTCTATTCTATTGAATTGATGTCGAAGTGCTATAGAAATCAAGTGATAATTATTATAGCATGCTTCTCATGTATATAGATTTTTATCTTAGTGTATTATGCTCCCTAAATATATGTTTCTGCATATAATTCCAATTGAATTGGAAACAATAGCAGTTCTATACACTATTAAAGTTACACTGTTAAGCTATAAAAGTTTAGAGTCACAGAGAAATGTCCCTGTGTACTTGTTTTTGAAAGACATTTTATTTTCAATTGAAATAACAGACATACAGTCTAGACATTGTTATTTTTACAAATGTTTAAGATGAAAACAACAGATTTTTATGGAAAATCTACATTGGCGTACAAAGGCCCATCAGACGCCTCACAGGTCTTCAGCTGGCAGCTTTATTAAACAATACCCGCAAACCACAAGTCTCGTCATCAACAGTTAAGAGGCGACTGTGGGATGCTGACCTTCTAGGCAGAGTTTCAAAGAAATAGCCTTATCTGAAATTGTCTAATAAAAGGACAATTTTAAAATGGCAAAAGAACACAGACATTGGACGGCGCTTGACTGGAAAAAAGTGTTATGGACAGACAAATCTAAGTTCGAGGTGTTTGGATCAGAGACAGAGAATAACTTTTGTGAGGCACGGATTCAATGAAAGGATGCTTGAGGAGTGCTTGACGCCATTCGTCAACCATGGTGGTGGGAATGTGATGCTTTAGTGCTGTTAAAGTGGAAGATTTACAGAGTAACTTGACAAGCTTCCAAGCTTGTCAATGTCTCGAATATAGCCCATTTATTTTTCCTTTACAATTTATTTGATTTGAAGAGAGGGTTATTATGGGTATTCGGATTCCCATGGAACTACTGTAAAAGAACGTTTAATCCTCCACTCCATGCCATGTCACTGAGAACGATTTCCTTCTCATTGAAAACACTCCCTGAAGAAGAAGTAAACTGACGTGACGTCACTTACAAACCACCGGCCAATAGGATAGGAGCGGCGCGTTCGACATCAACAAACTTGACTTAACACTTGTGGTACAGTATCTAACATAGTTGTCAGCTATTTTATGACGAGTACTATTTTCCTTGCGACCCACCTTATATGTAAACCATACACATTTTAAAGCTTCTATGGACATCTTTTTTGTAATGTGGTGGCATCTTTTGTTGAAACCAAATCGGATAGGAAAACACAATTAAATTTAACGTTTGTTACCAATCAGGTTTTAGCGTGGCTGACCGATGAAAGCAAATAAAGGCTATTGTTTTGTATCGACAAACACATCCGTTTTGACGTTTTTTGGGGGAGATCTGAAACGGGGAAGCAGAACCGTGCAGTGATAGCGTCGTCCTTCACTACCGGTAGTACAGGTACCGGTACGTAGCCTATACGTACCACACCGTATAAACAAAACTCAGCTCGCAATGATCATTTAATGAACCAATGTTGTCTGTAGTGGCTTTTAAATCTGAGAACGCTCGCACGTTAGGTTAGTATAGGGTAGCAACGTTACCTTGCGTAACCTGCCATTAGAAGGCGCTCAAGCTTATGTTATTGTGTTACGTAGCTCTAATTTTGTATGTCGTCATCAAGTTTCGTTGAACACCAACTTTGTGTGCAGCACTACTATTAAGTTTTAGTCTCCAGCAACTTTCCTTTCTTGTCACACACTGTCGTCATAGAAACACCATGGCTTCGGGTGAGATAGCTGAGCTGGCAGATGTGCTGTCCAAGACCCATGTTGGGGATGAAGAGTTAAGCTACAAAGGCAAAGGACTGAAACTAGACTGTGTAGAGTCAGGTGAGATACTTCAGAACACAATAGTTCTGTCTTCTTTGTTTGTGAACCAGCAGATTTTGTGCAAAGGACACATCTCATATTTTAAGACTGATGCAGATTTGTGTTTCCAGTGAAGGAGATGGTGGGTGAAATTACACAATACAATGGTCTCAGAGCCTTACGTTTGGAGGGGAATACCATTGGGGTGGAGGCAGCACAGGCTATTGCCAAGGCCCTGGAGAGCAAAGACGAGCTTCAGGTACTGACAATCGTGAAAGTGAAGGCCCTCCAAATCTCCCAGGGGATTTAAAAAATAATAATCTTTCTGTCCTTTATTCAAACCTTTTCAGAGATGCCACTGGAGTGACATGTTCACCGGAAGGCTGCGCTCTGAAATCCCAATGGCACTGGTAAAAATCTCATTGACCAGAATATTAGTGCCTCTTAACATGGATCTGTAATCTCGGCGCATTTAGTCCTGAGTTGTTGATGACTCCTCCTTTCTCCTTACCTCTACCTTTTGTCAGAGGTCACTGGGTAATGCGGTGATGACTGCAGGGGCCAGGCTTACAGAGCTGGACCTGAGCGACAACGCCTTCGGTCCAGATGGTGTAAAAGGCATTGAGGAGCTGCTGAAAAGTCCCTCCTGTCACTCATTAAAGGAACTCAGGCTCAACAACTGTGGCATGGGTATTGGAGGGGGCAAGGTGAGTTGCTCTATCCTTTTGTCTTTTTATTTTTATTTATTGTTGTTTGTTACTGAAATTTTAATTTATTTGTATGTTTAACGGGACTTAATTCTCCATTTGTCTTTAATTGCCCTTGTTGTCAGGGGTGGACTGGTAATCTGGCATACCAGGCATTTTCCCTGTGGGCAGACGCACCTTTGGGCCGATATCATTTTTAATTGAAAAAACAAAAAGAATTACTTAGTTTTTACAGGATTTTCAACGTTTTCCTGAGTCCTCGTTCCGCCAGCCTTTCTGGCATCTCTCCTGAGTTGTGTTTCCGCCACTGCTTAAAAGGGAGACAGGTGATTAACAATTGCCCACACCTGTCCCCAAGTCCCGTGAACCACACCTCCAAACATTCCCTCCCACGCCCAGACAGAGCTAAACCACGCCCACAGTACAGTATGAATATGTATAGGACACTATGTATGCACTGTACTCACACAGTGTCTCCAAGCTTGTCTTGTCTGCTTGTCTCATCCAATCAGAGCAGCAGACTGCTGAAAACCAACCAGCTATCTTGGTGGTGGACCAGGGGAAATCACCTCAAACACACACACACACACACACACACACACACACACACACACACACATGCCACCTGCAGTGATGGTAATCCCACACTGTCTAACCCGCATGTGGAAGCCATTGCTGTCTAATCTGTAGTAATTGTGTTGCATTTGAGAGAAAGCTGGTCTACATTACATCCTTCATTACTGTTGACGACGGGGGCGGGCGTGCGGGCAAGAAAGAGAGGCAGAGAAAGAGTGAAGGAAGATGGACAATAAAGATACCAGAATAGAACAGAGGAAGAGAGAGAGAGAGAGAGAGAGAGAGAGAGAGAGAGAGAGAGAGAGAGAGAGAGAGAGAGAGAGAGAGA
>JAOEHI010040799.1:0-21991 GCA_025447815.1 Percopsis transmontana
TTATTTTATGGCTGAGATTAACGTATATTGTTTTTTATTGTCTAGTATGTATGTTTGTGTTTCTTGTGTGTTTACCATTTTCTGTAAATCAAATTTTCCCTTGAGGGATAGCAATAAAACTGAACTGAACTGAACAGAAATGTATGTTTGAAGTGAGTCTCAGCAGTGGAGCCACCTAGTAAGCTGGAGTTGACATATGTTACTTTCCAGGTCCTGACCTTTCTGAAGATGGCTTTAGTTTTGCTCTAGCACAAAGTAGAATTTTCACCACCTGCTTTGTCAAAAAGGGGTTCTGGGTGTAGTCTGAGAGAGGATCTGGAAAATACATTTGGCAAAATGGAAAAAAAATCCTCCACAGGTCATTTTTTATGAGAAACCCTAATTAAAATTAGATTTACATTATGGGGAAATTTAGGGTTAAGTTAAATGAGAGTTACATTAGGGATAGGGTTACATTAGGGTTAGGGTTACTGTGTATGAACTAGTATCCAATAAACTAGGATCTACAATGCCCTTGTTTGACTTTTCACTTTCTGCTATATCAACATGAGGGTTAGAGATTAAATTTATCACAGGATCTTGAAGGTGGATCATTAAAAAAATCCCTAATACGGCTTTAGTGCTAACCCTCCAGACTTTGTGGGGTCAAGATATATTTACTTATATATAATATCTATATCTATTTGAAAACAAGTGCATTTGTTTTCATATTTTATTATCTCCAGGGCTCTTACTGACTCCTTGGAATCTGTAGTTAAATATAATAATAGTGATAACAATAGTAATAATATTTAAAATATACTGTATATATTCAATTAATATGCATCTTATTGTGTAATAATAATATTTAATAATAATAATAATAATAATTACACTTATATTACACTTATATCATCATTACACTTGTAATGTTTTATCTGACCACAGAACTTTCCTCCAGAAGAGGACAAAGAAAAGGCCTTCTGGAGGAAAGTTCTGTGGTCAGATAAAACGAAAGTTGAGTTATTTGGTAACAATGACGAGAAATATGTTTGGAGGAGAGAAGGTGAGGCCTTTAACCCCCAAAACACTACCGTCAAGCATGGGAGTGGTAGTAGTTTTGCTGCCAGTAGAACTGATGCTTTACAGAAAGTGAATGGAATAATGAAGAAGGATTACCTTCAAATTCTTCAGGAAAACCTAAAATCATCAGCCAGAAGGTTGGGCCTTGGATGCAGTTGGGAGTTTTAACAGGACAATGACCCCAAACACACATCAAAGGTGGTAAGGGAATGGCTAAATCAGGCTATAAATTAAGGTTTTAGAATGGCCTTCCCAAAGTCCTGACTTGAACCCCATCGAGAACATGTGGACTTTGCTCAAAGTCCGTGCCAGAAAGCCAACAAATTTAGCTGAACTGCACCAAATCTGTCAAGAGGATTGGTCAAAGATTCAACCAGTAGGTTTTCAGAAGCTTTTGGATGGCTACCAAAAGCATAATTTTCAGAAGAACCATAATAAATTAATAAAATAACCACATTTCATGACTGTTTTTTGTAACAAAGAAGTATGTGCTCCAATGTTTCCATCACAGATAAATAAGAGTTGTAGAAATTATTGGAAACTCAAACTGCCATGACATGCATGTTCTACAAGTGTATGTAAACATAAATGTATGTATTCGACCACAACTGTAAGTATTGTTGTGAATGCTGATAAGTTGTGAATGCATTAGCCTATGTTTAAATGATTTTCAAATATACTGACAGCAAACCCAGAGACAAAAATTGAATGATTTAATGTGAAACACCACAGCAAGATGACTTCGGACATACAGTATGTATTATTCAGTGCATCTGCTTATGAAAATATTTGACATGAACTTTATGGGTAAGAGAAACAATTGAAAAATATTGGCAGGGAAATTCCCCCGTTAAAGATGATGGTAAATTGCTTGGGAAGTCCTTAAATGGCATTACTGCAATTTACTGTAGGGGGAAGTGAATCCTCTGATCTCATGTTCATGAACAGCAAGGCCTGACAGACTTAGGAACTCATTTATACCCTGTGATATTAGCCCACTCACTACATATCCAGACTGAGAAAAAACTGAAATACGTGGTCATAAAGAGTCATAAGGAAGGCTTGTGTAACATTTTTAGCTAACATAAGAAATGGTCATGCCTCCCTTATGCTTAATTCAAGTTATAGACCGATACTTTCAGATGCCCATACATACCTTTACCTAAAGGGCAAAAGGTAGGTATAGAAGGCTGTCACTTTCTGTTTCTCTAAAATGGATCCTCTTCCAATGGGCTTAAATATATGTGATTGAAATATGGGCGAAAAACATTGTGATGTTATGTCAATAGTACAATATTTAAGTAAAAGTTACTGATCCAGGTTATTCCGGTTAGTGCCGACAGCATTTAAGTTTTGGCAAAATCATCCCCAAGTGGTTCTTGTTGGTTCTTGGTTGAAGGTGATCCAAGCATCTGCTAATACCTTTGTTGAAAATCATCATCGATCATTTGTTGTTCAGAAATAGTTGATGGTGGTCCAATCGCCTGCCGATGCCTTTGGTTGACATCTATTGGCACCACCTCTACAAACAATGCAGAATGGAGAGATTCCGGACTGCAAATCACAGAGCTTGTGAAATCAGGATGGTTTTACCAGGCTACTGTGTGGATTTGGTTGCCCGTGCAGGCCCAATGCTGATCCCAAGAAAGAGTAAACAAATTGTAGCCTCAGCCTTGGCTCTTATGTCATGTCGACTACTGTACATTCGTACAGTCACCTCATCATGCCCGAGCATAAAGAGGTTTTCTTTTATTTATTTTTTTCGTGTGCCCTAGGCTGCCATAAAATGCCCCTCTTGGACAATAAAGTTGGATTGCTTCACTGTCATTTCACCCTTTCAGATTTGCGTATGTGGCTGGTTCTTGCAAAGGGGGATGGAGTGTAAAACACTAGTAAAACACTAGTAAAACACTAGTCCTGGTCACAGTCGACTGAACATTAAGTGACATTGTGCAGGATACTGAGACCTCGATCATGTTATTGCAATGAAGAGGGCCAAAATCAGTACTGGCTCGTAGCTGTGAACGGGGTAGCAAAAATATATTTTTAATAACTTTGGTAGAACCAAACTGTTACTGTTATAGTTTATTACCAAAGTAATTATTTCATATGATTTCATACCACAGGTTGATATATCCTATTTAAACAAATGTACAACACAGATCACTAGGTATATAACTATTTCAAGAACAATATGGCCAAATTAAAATAAACAACTCATTACCAGGTACCCCTGCTTGTTAACCGCGGTTAATATAAAATGCGGTAAATGTACGATGCGGTATATATATGATGCGGTATATATACGATGCGTTATATATACGATGCGGTAAATATAAGATATGGTTAATAGTCAGGAAATGAATATTGACAGTAACATCAAGGGGCAGGATAGTATAGTGGTCTAGTGTAAGCATCCTTGAGCACCGATGTCGTGCCAATATCATTGCGCATCCCTACCACTGAGTGTACAGTATATATGTAGGCTATATTAAGGATGCAATCGGACTGTAGAAATGCATACAAATTGCTTTACAGATTTTCGTTTTGTTACCACCTCCTTCCCTTCCTCCATGCATCCCCATTTATATATGTACAGTGACGTTCACGGTGTCAGATGTTGGGCATCTGATGCCACTGTAACAAAACAGATGTCATGTAATTAGAAATAACCTAGTTTTGAATTCATTCTTTTAACTAGGGCATGTTCTGCTGTATTTATTGGTCATCTTACCATGAATAAGTGTGACATTATCTGGTTAGGATGACACACTCATATATTTGGATCAAGGAAATGACCAAAGGGCTGCTAGTCATGTAAGGCAAAACGCTTGTTTATTTGGCAAATTCAGAACCTAAATAGTCTTGATAAATCTGCTTTATATCTATGACGTTTAGTTGAGAACACACACACACACGCAGACACATTTCTGCATGATTGATGCTTAGATATTGGGACAAATATGCCTTAATATGTCCCTAATGCAGTCTTACTAGAATCCCAGCCATTGTGGAGGCACATGTAGACATCTGTCATCCCCGAGAGCCAGACTCTGGCATCTCATCCAGCAACTCTCCTGATGGACCCACACGGCTGCTACCAGTGTTTTGGGGATGATCATTTCTGTCTAATGTGCCTGTCTTAGACTTGGGCTGGTCTTCTGCCTTAGATGGAACCATTGTATGGGAGGGGTACACTGTTGTTGATCTTACAGTCATGTCAGTAAGAGTCACACATGTATTATAACCAGACATTGGCCTTAGCTGGGATAGAAAAAATAAAAAACAAACCACTGTATTGATATTTCTATACATGCCATATACTGTAGGTGTTATTCTCTCATAAATCCTATGAAAATGGTACAATTATATTATACTGTACTTCAAACTTCAATATAACTAAATAACTAAAATCATTTGTATTTAATACCTACGAATTGTTTTGTCCAAAATGCTAAACTAAAACATTAAACCAAAAATAGTCGATAGATTGTCTTTTATCCTTTCATCAGTTCACAGAATCGATCCCTAAACTTCTCTTATTGAGAAAGCTTTTACAATTTCCCAGTGTGAACGGAAAAGGAGCACAGTAAAACCATACTGATAAAAACCTGAGAGCTTCTTATAGACATAGAGAGATGAGACCGAACAGTAAGTGGGTCTAATATTGGAAAGGCTGGTAATGGCAAACCTTGATTGCCATGACTCATTTTCTACTGCAATGTGTCCTTAGGAAGCTAGAGTGTCTTGATTTCCTTCATACATGACAGGCAACCTTTCATTCACTACCATTGCAACAGCATGCTCACTTCACAGCAAGGTTAATAAATGGGTTTAAAGGCCTCAGAAGTCTGTGTCATATACTGTACATGGCAGTCTGTATATAAATACAATCTTTGGATTAAAGGGAAAATATGACTGTGTATATAGTGCCCCCCAAAACTCGAAAGTCGCCTCGATTTGCTAATGCAAACTGACTTGTGAGGAAGGGGTTGCTCGCGTCCTTGTGTTTGAAACCAAAACAGCGTTGTTTCTCCAATGGTCGCAAAATAATCTCCGATTGCCTCTTTAAATGTTAGCTGGCTGTCAGTCAGCGCTACTTTTAAATTGTTTGTCAATGCTTACACGGACGTGTTTGACCACTGCGTCGCGTCTGGCTGATTTTTTAGCTTTGCGAACCGTGAGCAGCGTGTTTTTAACACGCCTAGTCAAGTTAAAAATTCAAAAGTTCAACTTTTGACGATAAGTGCAGCTCATCAATGTCATGTTTAGACCGATTGCCCAATAGGAAAATGAGGGGGGTAGGTGTGTTTGTGCTTCATGTTTATAACAGCATCATACCGGTATCTGTAACCTACTTTTTGCAGGAACTCTTTAAATTGCTGTGGATTTTGTTCTTGAATGCATTAAATTGGTAATAAAATTTCATGAAGGTATAGTGTTTGAGATTTAGGAGGTCCAAAAAGCAACAGACCTAGCATTACTAAATAAGCATTCTTGTCTAGCGCTACAAAAGTGATAAATTATCGTCCTATTATTCTTACCTATTAGTTTACAGAAATGTGTAACAAAATGAAACCAAGTAATCCTGATTTAAAAATAAATAAATAATAATAAAATAATATTAAAAAATAAACAATTGCATTGTCTTATGGGGCAAACCCCACACAATTTCTATGTAGGATAAACTAAACAGTAGCCTACTACATTTGCTAATAGTGCGCTTACCCTGTATAGACAAATAAAATAATATAAAAATAAAAATAATAATAGTAATAGGCATTATATAACAATAAAATATCCAATATTATAGGGTGCATATAAATACCATGTAAATATGTCGCCTGTGGCAGCCACCTACTGTAGCCTGTCGTTTTAGGCCATCCCTGGGGTGGGAGTTAGTCATCCCAATAAAACAAGACGAGATAATTAGTCCAAAACCCGCTGCTATTTCATCTTAGCCCTATCTAAAGGAACTACCCCCCATCAGTTTACCCAGCACGATGCTAGCTACAAAGTGGTGAATGCAAACACATATTGAACTAGCAGCAGTGAAGGGGGCTGAAGTCCTTGCAAATGTCAAAAGAGGCACCAAAAAGAGCCTATTGTTTTTGGTTGTTATTTTAATGCATTTCAAAATTTTTATGTTTTAATGTTTTAATATCTTTAATTTATTATGATTGAATGTTTATTAATTTTATTAATAGAGATATTTTCTTATTTAAAAAGTGGCAGCTAATTATAATATATATTATAATATATAAATGTATTTTTATTCTTAATAATAATTTGTAGTGTCAGCATGCCTATCTATCTTAAATCACTATTCTATATCATCTACACTGACGTACCGAGGCTGTATATACCGTCAGAATGCAGGTGTTTGGCCCTTAGCTCTCCTATAACAACACAGGGTAGACTGTGAAAGTGTAATCTCATATAAATTATATGTTCCAAGGGCTCTGCCCAGACAAGGCTGTGAAATATGAAGTCTGCGGCATAGAAAAGGGCAGGTGACAAAGCTACAAACTAGTTGATATTCAGAAGGCTAGTATTCCTCAGACTGACCTAAGTGAGTATTAAATGCCCTTCACCGAGCATCAGTGAAGGAAAAGCAAAATCACATTGTTTTTGTTTGTCAAACATTTTGATTATCAGTTTTGAATGTATGATTTATAATTTATTCTCAACCATGTAGAAGATTTTTGCACATCAACTCAAAATGTCTGTCTGTCTAGTCTTAACAGTGGGCTACGTGTAAGTGACCTCAATGGAATCAAAATGGCATTGGTTTGCCACTGACATTGGGAATATCCATTGACAACCCCAACCCCCTTGGTAAATACCACATGTAGCATAACAGAGAAAATTAAAAGCAAGACCATGTTGTTTGAAAATTGAAAATAATTGCTCCTTTAGAACCTGCACACGTTCTTACTTTTGGTATTGTTTAGGGAGACTGCTTCGGGATTAGGACAGATGTTATATGGAATGATGCACACCGAATGAAGGTGCCTGCTTGTCCCCCTCACTCCAAAATGTCAGCTTACTTCCACCACCTAAAAATGCTCCCCATCACCAGATGTATTTCTGCTTTGAGCAGCACTCAGACAAAATCAACCTCTTGCCAAGTGCTCTACAGCAGAGAGTCAGCAATAGGTAATCAATACAGATTTAGGGGAACTTTTCCTGACCATCAGCGCGTGACATCTTCCCTGTCACATCGCTGTACACACAAAGTACTGCTTGCAGGGCTACTGTAGTTTCTGTGGTGTATTACTGTAAACTAGTGGGCGAGCCAGTATGACTGTATTTTGCCTCCAAGTGTCTGTATGAAGTACAGTATGATTTCATACAGTCATACGTTTACATTTCTGCTAATTCATTCATTCATTCATTCATATATCAGTTCAATACAAAAAAAAGGTTTTCTTGTAGATAAGTTAGTCACAATTTATTTGCAGCCACCATAAAGTACAGCAAATATCCAGCTATTTCATATTTGAATACTTAAATTAATTATTAAAAAAACAAACAGTATTAAACAGTTTATATGGGACGTTATGATGAGGCATGTTGCAGGGTTGTTTGCTTGGCAAGTTGTGAGAAAAATGAGTGGCCTGGGAGGGGTGGGGGGGATTGAAATAGGGGTTTCTACACAGCTGTATGTGGTGAATTGATCAAATGCTCGATTAAACACTAGGCAGAGCAGTCTGGCAGCCTAATTTGAAAGCATATGCAAATAATCTTGTTTTTTAGATTATTGCCTTGTACGAGGCTTCTACGCACACACAAACAGATGCACACTCACGCAAACACACACAATGTGTGTGCTCACACATTAATCAGACATGGACACACCCCAAACCAGGCAACAAGCACATACTAAATAGACCCAAAACACATGTGCACACACACACACACACACACGCACACACAAACACACTCACTTTCCCCAATTCATAAATACAAATTAATTTAAGAGACTGTAGAATTGTGTTACAGATTACAATTCTCAGAGCTCAGCTGAAGCAAGTACATAGCCTGGGGAATGAGTAGCCATCTGCATTTTATGAGATGCTAAAATGACTGGTATGCTTAACAAAGCCACTTATAAGTGTGTGTGTGTGTGTATATATACTGTTAGTTTGTGTTTCTTTTGTACTTAATACTGAAGCAGACACAACCACACACATGCACACTTTTCTATTCATTCTTATGGACAATTGTTCATAGAAATACATACACAAACATTTGCACTTCAATGCAGGCTCACAGACACACACGCAGTGACACACTGCCCTGACAGTCTATAGCAATGTCTTTGTGTGCCTTCACCGTACCCCCTTATACAGAAGTCAACAGTACTTTGTTGCAAAGGAACAGTGCTAAATTATGTGAAAAAATGCATCAAGATTTCTGTCCAGCAGATTACTTTGCTAGTCTTGGGTGTGCCCAATAGACCTGCAAAGTCATACATAATTTTTGGGGTGCCCCTGCCCAAATAAGCTTTCAGTATGAGTGATCGTCTGCTGAAAACTGATCCATCCGCAAAAGAGATTATTTCTTCATTTACCAGTGGTAAATTACCACTGACATAAAGTTATATGTTTTTGCATGTTATGACTGTTTGATCCAGATAAAAGCAGCTGTAGACGTATATAAGCTAGGTGATACAGCTTTATAAGGCTGCGTGCTCTCCCCGTGGACGGTAATCCATTTTCGGCGAACGATCAGTTTTTGGCACGACACCGGCTATCCGCGGGCAGTATGAGCGAAGAAAAAGCTTCGAAAACGCGAGCAAAAAACGCCCCGAGGCATGTGCGCAACCGGTTTAAGATTAAGGTAAAATAATGTTAGCTAGCTTTGTAAAGCCTTGGGCTTGATAGTTTGTTTCAAAGAACGCTTGCCAGCCTGGTTAACATCAGCAGCACGCACACACTTTCGTGTTTACACATTTATTAGCAAGCCATAGTCCAACAGGATGTCAGCATATTTATACTTTGTACTGTACATAAAGTGTGACAATGAATGACATTCAGTCCAAATAGTTTGCATGTATACGTAGAATACCACCGTCTTCCCTCTGATCTGAATTACAGCATTGTGTGTGCATGAGGGAAATCAATATGCCCGTTTCATAGTCTACGCAAACTACACGAACGCGAACCTATCGAGCTACGCAAGGAGGGTTTTATGTGTAGGCTACTGCCGTAGCAACATTTTTGTAACGCGACTCAAGTCCCATTTTACACGTTTCCGATACAGGCGCTAATGTGAATAATGTACTGTTGTTCTACTATGTCAGTCTATAACAGAAGAGTTGCTGTTCGTGCGTTCTGGCCTTTCATATTTTTGGTTGCTTGAAAATTCACAGATATTTAAATCATTGAGCATTGTTAGAGGCTTTGGCAAAATTTAATAACATAATAATCAGTAAGTGATGGTTGAACATGTCTTCATAGTTGTGTTCATTGAGGCAATGACCTACAGTATGTACTGTAAAAGAGTCCCAAATTGACACCGGTCCCCTGGGTGTGGCTAAACATTTTGACAAATAAACGCCGGTCTCAATTAGAGGCCAGGTCTGTTTTTTATAAAGCTGCTTAGATCGCACATACATGTTTAAACTTTGGTCAATATGAACATACTAGACGTAGTTAGGTTGTTTAGATTCCCCACAATTCAATAATTTCATTTTACGGAAATATGAGCACCATAGTATAATTCATTCAGATTTATGGCATGGTAAATCGGAGAGATGAAAAAAAAGTGGTGACTCCCTACATTTTAAGCGGTCATAAAGTCACAATATGTGTCCATTCCTCGATTATTTATATTCCTTTAGTCCATGAGGGTCGACCGATCAAAAGAACCAATATGTCTTTACCATAAAAATTTATAATTTTTTAAAATATTGTCATCTGAAGACCAAGCTTGTACTCTAGAGCAATAGCAACTTGTTCTGCAAAATCTGCACATATGCCTATATTTTTCATAAGTTTGCCATTCTGTCTTGTAAATTGCTAGTTTGTTTGATAAGCTATGAAGGCTGTAAAATGTTTGAATATTGTGCTAATATATATGCTAGTGCTATGCTAGCACGTTTACGAGTATATTGTGCCTCTGATTGTGCTAAGTATGTTAGCATCTATGCTAACGAAATTCTATGGTAAACAATGGAGCTAGTCCACAATATGTTTTTTTCATGTTGGCTACAAATAAAAGTGCAACATTTTGGTTTACTGGTTTAAATAATCAATTTGATACTATTTCCCATCTTTGCTGAGGAAGAGTTTTGGCCGATATTAATTAATTAATTAATTAATTGAAGGCCTGGTCCATATAGACGCCTGTCCCAAATATAAGCAGGGTCCATTCAGTTTTTTTAAGCAAATAAAAGCCCGGGCTTTTATTTTAAGTTTTAGGGTATGTTCATTGAAGCAATGTTGACCTATTTACAACATGGCACCAACACCACATAACTTTAATTAAATACATTTATTCATGAATCATTTTATTCAGCAGTAACATAATTATGCATTCCTCTTCAGTAGCCATTTGCCTTTCTACCTTACAAGTCACCTGAGACTCTGCTACCCCTTTTGGATGAGTGGTGTATCGCATCTGACGAGGCACAATGCAGCAACTGATGCACGTTCTCTTTGTACTAAAAATATGCGTGTGAGCCTTGCGTTTACAACTGGGTCCACGTAGCTTGGTGGACTATGAAACAGCCCTTAAAGTGACAGTACCTATTGTGGCAGTTGCACGTTACAAAAGTCTGTTTTGTATTAGCACAGCAGTGGCACAGAGATCAGACAATAGACAATAGCCTATATTTAAATTGTATACTATGCTGAATAAGTTTCATTTTAAGGACTAGGCAAAGCAGCACGGAATTAAACTGATCTTATTGGAAGCACTATTGAAATTGATTTTTTATTTATTTGTTCAGACTTTTGAGTTTGCATCTCTGTTGCAGTTATAATGAAATTATGACATTGTCATGGTGAAAAGTTCGTACTTTCTGGTCAATTTAATTGTTAAACCTTAATATTAATGGAGTATTCAAATGTTTTATTAGATTAAAAAATTAATTGTTAGATTATTTGACCAATCAGAAAAGTAATCACTAGATTAATCATTAAAATATTTTTTAAGCCTTTAATGACAGGTAACCTGAAGAAAAGCTTCTGGGTAGGGTTCAGACAGCCTTCTTAAAAAATCACAATTGATTGTAGACGGGACTCCAGAAAGAACCAAATCTTGTGCTCTTAAATAAAATATTTTCACTTTTATCTATACTATAGATCTATACTTATACTTCTTAAGTATTCTATTCCTAGTTATTATTCAATGAATTGGTTTGTCTGCCAGAAGAAGATGTACAGTTTGAAGAATTACTGATCTAGGCATCAGCTACACCAGGCCAAATCCTTATTGGTCATGGAAATGACATCTAAGAAATCTGGAGGCAATACGCCACATTCCCTTTGAAGCACAAACTTGAAGATATTTAGTAGTCCATGCTGCAAGTTGGAACACAATCTTAGCATGTGCAAGGCAGTATCACCCAGGAGAGGCAGCTAGCAGAGGTAGAGAGTGCACTCAACAGCTCAGTGTGACGCTGGCTCAATAATGAATATTTTATTTTAGTCATGTAATTATTCATGGGTGGCATGAAGGGAGGTTGCAATCTTCCGCAGTCCATGTGCTTTGTGAATGAGTAATGCGAGAAAAATAAATCGTATGTTGATTCTGGAAGCAGAAAACAATAGAGAACGTGGCTACATGAGAATGACATATGATTGGTGTGTGGGCATGCAATTTGCAGCGTCTGTCTACTCATTTGTTAGGGCTAGTGTTTATGTGGTGCTTTGCTTTGTAGCCCTGTTTACAGGTGGTACTAAAATGTGACATTTGTTTTGATATAACCTTGGATTTTAATAGGCTCTTTGTCTGCATTCGCTATTAATATCTAAATTCTGCTACGCAGTGTACAGTTGTTTACAGAAACATGGCAGGAATTCATTGATGACATGGTCGTCAATGACTTCCTAGAAGTCATTTTGCGGCACCATCTCTGTTAGTATTAGGGCTGGGTGACATGTTTGACAGCCCTTTATAGGCAGTAATTGTCCAGAATATGTGCAAAAAATTAATGTGAAGCAATAATTTATCTTTGCAATATGCTGTCTTCATATACCTGTTCCATCCAAGCTATGCCTGGCCATGCAGTTTAATGGCCACACACCACAAAATTAGCGCATACGCAAGCTGAACTTTTAAGTGTGTGGCAATATTCTGGTGGTCAGTCAGTTGCATGGGTGAAACGCATAGTCAGCTATTTATAAACACTGTTTGTGTTAGCAGTGGCATCATTTTATTCAACCATCAGCACCGGCTACTATAGACATACACTAGGAACGCCTCAACAATGACTTTACTGACCATGCATGACCATGATATTATTGTATCTCTGTATTTCATAATACAATCTCCCCAACTTTAATACTAAAATGTATTAAAGTTGCGGAGAGATCAGGGCTATGACCCAAGCGCAGACACACACACAAACACACGCACGCACACACATACACACACACAGGCTAAGTTCAGGTTTCAGGTGGTTTATTAAGTCCAAAAGGCAGAGGCAAAGTCACAGTTTGTCAGAAAGGCTGGCAGGATAACCAAACAAGGCACAGCCAGGATAAACAGGCAGGGTACCGGGCAGAGCTAACGGGTGTGGAACACAGGCTAGGAATATAGACTAGGAATACACAACGAGGAAAATAGACTAGTGTGCAGGAACACACATGACGAAACAGCACAAACAAAGGGGAGAACAGAGCAGTGATTGGGGACCGGAAAACGGGTGAGGCTGACAGGCAAGGGAGGGGCCGGGCAGAACACAAGGAAACAAGGCAGACACACTAGGGGAACATGGACAGACACACAAGGACAGGACACCAAGAAACAGAGTATACTGGGGCTGGGGACTCAGGCAGGGTCTTGACAGTAAGTGATATGTGTTAAAACAAATCCCTTTATACTAAAGACAAAGGTCTACATGTATAGTCCTACTAGGGGTTTCACCAGTTGGCATTGGTGCAAGACATTGTGACCTTCACTTAAATTAACTACACTCAGTGTGAGTTGCTGAATGTGGATATGACTGGACTACAATAAAGCTCTACGTGATAAAGTTACTTTTTACTACTTTTTATTGCTATTACTATTTATTTACTCGCAAAATTTAATGTAAATAAATACAATAGCCTGTGTGGTTAACTGATTGTTATATGTGTTCAGCAATATTTTAAACATATATTGTATATAGTGCTGTTTAAATTGCAAATTACTTTTTCATATTTAGTCCAGTATAGAGAATCCCTTCTTGTTAGGAAACGGATTGGGCCGCAGTCTACTAAATCTGAGTGTGAAATGGGATGCAATGTGTAGTTCCTATCTAATGATGTTTATACCCTGTGAGTAAATACATTACCATTAATGGAAACATATTGTTTTGGCTTGCATTTATACCTGACTGATTACAGCTAAGGTCTAATTGCAATACAAGCCAAACTACCAGAGGAGATCTGACATTAGGAATTCGGTTTTGCAGTGCCTGCTAGGTGATTTTACATGAAAGTGATAAACTGTATCTATTTTTCTTTACTTTAGGGATACCTTTATGGATCAATAGGAAGGTATATTAACTAAATTGATAAGACCAAATTGATTGTTACTATACATCAATAAAAAGGACTGAGTAATATGTAGTAATTAACTAGTATTTTCCAGTAATATGAATAATGGGTAGTAATTATCTAGTATTTACCGGTAACAGTAGGTTATTCACAGTGAATAAAGCGTTTTTTCCTGCATTAGGTGTGGTCTGCACATTGTGTATAGTTTGAATTTATTGCTGGTATATTGGGTATTAAGTAATTAATCATTTTTCTTGTATTTTACTCAGCACTATAATTTCTAAAACTTATTTCTAGAAATTATTATGTGGGCTAAGTGATGGGCGCAATTTAAAACATAATTGACATTAACACGTTATTACAGATGTGTTTTTTCTACTGGTTTACTTAATTTATTACAATAAACACTGATAAAAACATACAACATTCCTCCTTGCACACCAGGGAATTTTCCCCAGAAAAAAAGGAGCCACTGGGTTTTTGAAACACCATAAATAAAGAAAACACTCTGTGGTCAATAGTGTAATATAATAGATGCAAATGTACCTACTTTTAGTAAATGTGGCGGTAATTCTCACCAAGAGGCTGTGCAGTTGTATTGGCACTTTATTCAGTAACAGCAGAGTGTAACGGCAGTCACAATATGCTATCAATACTAGATGCATTTCAGCTATATTAATTTAGATCCAATGGAACCTCATTACACAATTTTGAGTGACTATTTCACAACTTTGTTTCAGAACACATTACTTTTCTATATGTAATATTTCTGTATCATTTTCATTGTTTACACTGATATGATTTTCGCATATAGCCCTCATTTTGTAAACTTTTTGTTTGCTGGCTTGCTTGAAAGGATTTTTTCCCTTTACCACCTGGTGTATTGAAGGCAGCTGCTGCAAACAAATCTTTGGAGAATCATTAGCCCTCATTCTGCAGTCTTTAGATATTGTATTTAAGGACATGAAAAAAACGGATGAACTCAGCTCTCCCCGGAGCAGCTAAACCAATAGAAAATCCTTTCATTAAATAAATCAATATGCTCCCAAGTTTTTGTGTGGTCATAGATCTTCTTACCCTGACTTAGTTTTGCATACAAAGTGTGTGCAAATGAGAACTTTTTTTACTTTTTGCAAAGTTTTCATTGTCTGGTGATGATTTCTTTGCTTTCTGAAACATTGTTAGTATTATCTCTTTCACCCTCCAAGGGCCACCCTCAAAACTGACTTTATTTTGTCGCATCTGTATCAGAGATATGGATGTCATGTTGAATGTTCCAAAATATCTAGCCTATATATGAGCCTTTTCTGTAAAATACTGTCTCTGTAAACTTTTCATTGTTTCTCAAGAACATACTTCTGACACTACAAACATTGCAAATCTACGTAGCAGATACAGTGTAAATACTGTACTTGTCTCGCAATTAACCCGTAAAACATTTGTTCGGTTTATTTAATCTTGGTTCATGTCCCACGTAAAGTGTCTTTAAAATTTGATCTGATGCTATAGTTTAGTTGTAGAACAATCGGTAATGGGAATAATCTCAGAATATCTCTGGGCCAAGATGGAGATGGATTTCTCTGAAACACAATGTTTAATGAGTCATTATTGCGGTCAGCCAGTGAAAATGGATGACATAGACGTTTTATCCTGATTAACGCCCCTAATGGGTTTGCCCATAAAGCCAGACTGTTTCTTCAGTGATGCATGTTGAGTCTGTCTGTCTCTCGTTCATATTTCCAGGTCGATAATGCATACACCAATCCATCAAGATTGACAGTGATCATTAGAATAATAGGGAGAGCAGATATTTGATATCAACTGGTGCCTGATGGTTGGTGCCAGCTAAATGAAATTGTCTGTAACAGATGGGCACTTTGTAAAACTCTCACCATTGTGGGCTAGTACTCTTTTATTTTTTATTTTTTTGACACCCAAGACGACAAAGGACATGAAAGTAATATAAGTAATTATTGTGTGTCTGAGTGTGGCAGTATGTTCTAACCACCGCATATCTTTACCTGAAGTGATGTTTTATACAGTTTATTTTGGCATTCATAAAATCCAGACTATTAATTAACAAGACTGCTTAAATGATTGTAAACCTAAACAAGGTGCTGCTTCTAACTCTTGTAAGCTAATTTGTGTTACTTCTTGACATAGCTCTCCCTGCTGTGTGGAGCCTAGTACACTTTACTGTATGCAATGACATTAAATGTGTGTCTATCCATTGATATGACTTTTAAGAAAATGCTGATTGGGTCTAGGTGAAGTCATGTGACCAAAATTTGGACTGAGGGACTGTTAGGTGCAATGCAGCATTAACGCGACTGCACTAATTAGTCAGTGACTGTACAGCACAGAGTCTTCCAGGGATGAGACTGCATTCTAGTGCCGTTACATTGTGTTTCCTATATCCCAACTGTGCATCTGTCCAGTAACCTGCGCTGCTTTCAGCCCCTTTCTCAAACAAGCCCAGCACTACACCAAAACTAGGTTTACTTGAATTGTTCCTAAAGATTCCAAAGATGGGCCTCAATATCGAGGGGAACTATACCTTGTGTAGTGGTAAAACACTTCATAACCACCAGGCAACCTTTTAATACTTTATCATCACAGAGGGGTTCTCCAACTGGGTCTGTGAAGAATTATTGAAATTGTATTTTTTGAAGATTTTTAACATTTGAAATAAACTGTACCTGATAAGCTCTCATGCTTGCACACACACACATACATGCACATACACAGATTTGTATGTTTTTATTTGCTTCCAGGAATTGAACGAATGAATAATTCTACCTTCATTGGTAATCTTTTCAAGTATAGTCATATTTTTTAGAGATACTGTTGGGTGTTGGTTGGTTTCACCAGTAGCCTGATTTCTAAACTTTTACAAGGGATTAGTTGTGAGACGTACTGTAAGTGTCCTTATGGTTAGACTTTCATAGGATTATTTTTATTTTTGACATTTTTTCAAAATAATCACTGAATTTATACATCCTCCCATCAACTAAATGAGGAGAAAAGCCAATTTTGTATATTTTTACAAAACTGTCTTTTCTCCTCATATGTTGTCTAATGTTATTGATATGTCAGTGCTTGAAGTGAAAGCCATCTATCTACTTTTTTATGAAAGAAGCAATGTGACACAGGGCTATTATCACCACCTACAGTGTACTTCAATTTTAAATGGATAAAAAGAGGTAGTATCAAATCTTGTGCCACTCCTATATTTTCCGATATGTTTTGATCTGTGAAGCCATTACTTAGTTCAATGAGAAAATGTTCTCATTGAACTAAGCACTTTCTTGCCTAAATGTGGTCCTAAATAAATTTCAGTTAAAAATGACCACCATAGTAATTTCAGTAGCTAAAAGTTGTTATAATACAATTACAATTGCGTCATTTAGCAGACGCTATCCAAAGCAACTTACAATTACATGGTGCTATTACACCTGAAACATTTTCACGAAGTGAATTGCTGGTTTCAAGATAAAATCAACATCTAGAGCTCTAGTTTCCGGATGGCGCAAGGCCGGTAGTATTGCTAACGTAGACGCAGACGTCGCTTTAGGAGAAGGTGCACTGAGCACATACCTATCGAAAATCACATATGCCAATTTATTGTATGTTATGTGATCTATTTTGTGAATAATTAAACTAACGACTACCGTCCTTAACCTTTTTAATCACAAAACAAAATATATATGTACGTTTATCATGGTGGCTTATTAGAGGTGCCATATATGCGCACTTGAGCTCCCGAACAAGGACATCAGTTTTGACAGTTTCCTGCTGGTCTGGATTTATGACATTGGCAGTTCGCCGAGACAGAGAGCGCGCTGCTGTTAAACGGAATGAGAGGAGCTGATTTGATTGGCCGTAATTGAAGACAGCCCCCACCACTCCCCAACACTTTTACAACTGCTCCGCAATTGCGCCTGCTTACCGCCGTCCCGAAATTAGCACAAAAGTATTGGCCACACCTTAGATCGACTTGCGTCGTATGCTTCCGCTTGCGCCTTGACCAGGAAACTAGGGCCCTAGTGGATTGTTTGCTGTTACATACAGATGACTACAGACTGCTGCCTATCAAGTGTAATTATCCCCTAAATCAATATGACTTGATTAATTAGCCTTGCCCTAATTCATACATAATTATGTGCCCTAGCTGCACTTAACAGGCAATAAATCAATGGGCTGAGTAATCCACAAATGACAATCATATGACTGACTGGACAGAAGATACTGTATATTGCAAACATGCCCACGGTGATATTTATAAATAATATTTAAATTTATTGATTTACTGATTGTAAGTCATTTTGGGTAAAAGCATCTGCTAAATGCTGTAAATGTAAAATTGAAATGTCTTTCTTTTTCTAACCCTGCTCGCACAGGGTGATGTCATCATGTCTGTAAACAGAAACAAGGTGCAGAATGACAGATTAGAAAGGTGTTTCCTTGTGTTTGCTTCTATGTAAAAGATTGCTAAAAGTACTACAGCAGTTTTTTTTTGTTCAACTTACTTACAATATCAATTTCAATTACATACAGTATACCTTGAGACCAATCTAGAGTTTAGTAAAAATGCAAAGTATGAGGCTTACCTAAAATATAACTGTGCCAGACATTACGTGGTACATGCTCAGCAAGTCTATAATTCTAAATCCAAAAGGTTAATAGCAATGTAATGTGACCAATTACTATTTTAAAGGCCTCTGACTTTTGACTTTATTAAGATGCCTCTAACTTTAGACTAATGACTTTTTAAGAGGAACTGTTCATACACTTTGTCGAAACATAAAAAAAGTTGGCATTCTCAGTAGATTTTCCAAGGCTTGATTAATAAAGCCTGGCGGACAATGCTAAGAGACTGATAAGGACCGCTCCTGTAACTGGGTAGCCTAGGTTACTTGACAGGTCTTTGAGGTTATATCTCAAAACATTTATGCATTATGAGACTTGAGCTTTTGATTCTGGATTGATTCCTATAAAACATTGAATGCCTTTCCACGGTTAATCACAAGAAGATTTTTACATGTGGGAAAATACTAACTGGTTTGTGATGTACGTCAGTATACTTTTATAACTGTAAGTGCTTACAGGGGCATCTTACAATTAGCCTTTCAGAAATGTCAGCACTCTATAGTTTATGTAGGTAGCTGTACAGCAGTAACATTTCAGAAACAAAAAGACAGCGGTTTCCTCATCGCTTCTCATAGTGGACTATGTTAAATCATAATGTATTCTTTACAGATATAAAACAGCCCTCCTAAACTCAAAAGGAAACAGAATGCTGGCACAGAGAAAGAAACTAGGAAGCTGCATGTTATTGTTCTTTAGGCTGTAAGTACAATGGCAGCAGTGATATAGAAATGTTGGTTGGAGAACCATCTATAAATACAAACTTGTTGGCCAACAAAGTTAAACTTCTTTTAGCTGTTGGTTTTCAACAAAGTTTGTACATAAACTCTTGACACATTCTTGAAATTTCTTAACCCGAAACCCCAGCCTCAAAGAAATACCAGAGAAAGACATGCGTTCGATCGTGCTCTCTCTCTCGTTTTTTTGGGCATGTGTCACATGCTGGTTTTAAACCACCTCATTACACCACATAGGCGGAGGGGCTGCCATGGCTGACACAGGTGTGAAGTGCACACGAATGCAGAATTTGTGCTTGGGCTGGCATCCTGTCTTCACCCTGACTGTCACCCGTTTTAGATTGTCACCGGGTGGGGGAGGCGGAGGGGTTGGGTGGCGAGCGCCATGCTGACCCTAATGAATTATCACGTCTTCACTGATGCCTGTCAGTCAGGTCCTGGGTACATCGCGATCGCTGTATCTACACCTAAATTGAGCGCCGCTCTATTAGGGGTTGTAGAACCTGAAATAGGAAGCTGAATAGAAACAAGCTGATTGATTGGCACATATTTATGTGCAGTCTCACACCACTGACTCTCAAAGTATGGCAGCCTATTAGTTGTAGTTAGGAGTGATTTCCTCAGAGACACGCTGAAAGAACTGCTTTTTTGGAAAGTGAGCAGGCATGTCAAATGACTCAATTAATCAATTCCACCGCCAAATTGACAGAATCGAGAGTATGTTGTTTTATCTTAGTACTCCTGCTGTTTCTCGTTACATTTACTTTCGCACCTTGAAGTGCAACTTGAATCCCAATCATAGTAAGGTCTAAGTCTTTGCATGTACTAAGAGTCCATTAGTCCAGGCCAGCAATGATCCATGGTTATCTCTGAATTTATGTCCACATACTGTACATTATGTCCAAAAACGATTAGCACAAACATATCTCCAAATATGTTTTATACTATCTTAAACATATTTTTCTAAAGGACTTGTATATACATTTTAAAGAAGTAGTTTGTTTTTCAATGAATTCTGAGTAGCTTGTAATGTATTGCACCAATGTTTCCGACTGGCTTCTCTGCAAATATTGGATCTGCAGATACTATTTTAAGTGGAGGCTTTGTGAGCTGAGTTTCAATGATCCATTACCCCATCATTACATTCATTTGTCCGTTCCAGTGCAAATCATGCACTCCCGGGGCTTTAGCTGCCAGCATTTGAAATGTATTAAAAAGTTTCCACAGTTCACAGTTAATAGTTCTAACTGCAAAGGCTATTGTAAACAAAGCAAAATAAACATGTAGATTAGATAGGTAAGTTTTTCAATCTCAACGTATGAGTAGTTTGGGATATATCCAGTGCCATACTGTCCGGCATATTATTTGTTGTTTCATCTCAAGCGGCAATCATCATTGAAGCCAAACAAAAGATGCAGCTCCTCAATTTCTCAAGAAACACAATTACACAATTTTTTCACATAAGATGTTAGGGTCTAAATTAGAGTCTGAGCATTACAGTTTTTTTGGGTCCAATGCCGATGCCAATATTTGGGAGTATTTGCGATAAATCTGCCACATAAATTAATTAATTTATGTGGCAGATTTATCGCAAATACTACATAAATAAGTATAAATACACATAAATTAATTAATTTATGTATGTATATATTTTAGCATGGATCCTTCAAATATATCATAATAATATCATATTATACCTCTTACCCGAAAGGTCATGGGTCCAAACCCCAACATACCCGGCCTACCTGTAAGCATTCTTGAGCAAGATGCCTAACCCCTACGTTCTCCATAATACTTCTAATTGTACTCTCTATAAATTGGTTTGGATTAAAGCAGGATTGCAAACTCAATCACAGAGAGGACCAAAATTAAAAACTGGGATTACTTCTAGGGCCAAACAGGTTAAAAATGTAATAAACAGACAGGTTATGCAATGAAGTCTTCCCTTTTCTAACAACTGTGCTTGTAAATTGGTGGCAAGCTCACAGACACGATCAGCTAGCTGTTGCAGTGCATTCTGGGACTTGTAGTATCCGCAATGTGCGTCTTATATACCGGCGGGCCAGTTATGAGAGATATATGATATTTTCTCGCGGGACGGATATAATTGTACAGCGGGCCGGAAGTGGCCCGCAGACCTTGAGTTTGACATGTCTGGATTAAAGCATCTGCTAAATTACCTAATTGTAATTGTAAAGTGATGTTTTGACAAATATTGAACGAAGACAAAGATTTCTCAACTAAACCACCTATTCTCTTGTTGTAAGATAAAATACAGCTTTTCAACCATTATTTATCTCAGTATATCAGCCAAAATATAAAGCCAATACCAATAATGTCTGTGATGTGCCAATATCGGCCAATAATATCGACCCTACAATATATCGTCTGGGGTCTATTTTTTTCACTTGTTCATGTGAGTGTGATGGTGGTACCAAGCAAGATGGCATTAATATGACATTATGGCCTAAAGAAGGCCACTCAAAAAATCAATCCAATCATTAGATAGCCTAGTGGTTAGGGTGTTCCATTCCCAACCGAAAGGTGCTGGGTTTGATCCCTGACATGCCCAGTCTACCTTTAAGCATCCTTAAGCTAGATGTCTTAACTCCGACCTGCTCCTTTATAGCCTACTCTAATTGTAGTTGTACTCACTGGAAGTTGCTTTGATTAAAAATGTCTGCTAATAAATGACCAACATTGTAGATATTACATGACCCACTCAGCCAGTTGCTAGAGCAGTGGTTCTTAACCTGGGTTCGATGAGTCAGTCTTAGGGGTTCGGCGGAGGATAAGACACACCCGACTCATATGATTCGTGATGACACGCCC
>JAOEHI010040810.1:5577-21985 GCA_025447815.1 Percopsis transmontana
CCACCCCCCCCCCCCCCCCCCCCCCCCCCCCCCACCCCCCCCCCCCCCCCCCCCCCCCCCCCCCCCCCCCGCGCCAAAGTAATAGAAACTAGGGCAGCTAATTACTCTGTCTTTATATAGAGATGAGAGAGAGCAGACGAGGACCACTCAGTTCTTTGAGTTCCACCCAAGACAAAGCATAATGTGAAAAAATAATGATTTCCACTATAATGCAATAAAGTGAGAACTTATGACCCGAACACCACATTTTCCCTGTTTAGAGCTCCTATTGGGTGTGCAACATTTTGCACTAGCCACAAATGGTGACTCCAATTAATTGGCGAAGAGGTTTATTTCAACCTTCATCATTCATCGGTTTAATAGACGTCTTTACGTCGAGATAAACACAATCAGTTTCTTTGTATGAATGGATATTGACATATACACACAAAGCCATATGTGCCTATATGTGCCACTCTCCAATACTTTTAACTGGACAGTGGTGGTAAAGTGTGTGCACTGGCCACACAAAGAAAAACACGCACACAAAAAAATGACCATGAACAAACTGTTGCTTTTAAAAGTAAATCTCGTCTCTTATTTTTTCGAGAGGTAACCGCTTTATCTAGGCTAGCACAGATTAAAAACCAACATGGCATGGTGACATTTAATGGTGGGTAGTTTTGCCCTTTGAGCAAACCAATATTATTGTCTTGCATAGCAGGGGTTGGGGAATGCCTCCACTGAATGTGCTGATCACAAACACAGGGGAAGAGAACACAGTAAGCCATGAACATGCAGATTTATATTTAGTATTCAGGGGATGACCTTTTGAACTTGCTAGACATAACGGTCCACACACGCTCTTGCCAGGTCAGCTCTGCTGGGCGAACACGGCACTATGGGTAGCTGAATGATATAAACCCTCTTGACACATCCAGCCTGTTAGTAGTACAGTAGGCATCCCACCATGGAGAAGACACTCTGTGTGAACCAGAATATTGCATATAGCATTCCCTCTCATTTATATAACTTGTTATATTTAATTTTTAAAGATAGAACATGACTGGAGGCAGTGGCAGGTTGGTACGCCCATGGACTAGATTTTGTTTTCAAATGCTTACAATGGCATTCAAATACCTTTTAAGTGTATGCAGTTATGTTCAGTATTGCTGCACTACAGTTGTTTGCCTGTAGTAAATGGTCTTTATGATACTGTTATTAAAACAGCTTGTGTAAAATGCTATTTTTAATGTTAACATTAAAAATTAACATTAACATTTATCTAAATATAACACAGTGCTTACATCAGTAATCATGTAGCAGAAATATTCATTTCATATCCATGCAGGTTCTCTTTTAAGCCCCCTGGACTTGTCAGTTTGGGGCAGCGTAGGGGCTGATGTTTGGCTTAGGCATATGGTTGCTCATGCATGCATTGGTTGGCTTCTCTTATGCAACATGAATGCCAAATAAGCAAGAGGCTTGTGGGTCTGGTGTGATGTCAAATGAATATATGACTATATTCTAACAATAACAATACTATTTCTATAAGCCTTGGAGGGGGGACAATGGATTTTCTAAATAATATATATATAGTATGCTCTCAAGTGTGCAAATATGGCACCTCTAATAAACCTCCATGATACATAACAGTAGTCATTAATTAAATTATTCACGAAATAGGCCAACATAACATACACCAAAGTGACATGTGTGATTTTGGATAGGTATGTGCTTAGTGTAGCTTCGCCTAAAGCCCGGACACTACCACACTACCGTGCTAGTGGTCTGATTTAAACAAAGACATGACCCCTTGATTACATTAACATGATATGTTACCAGTGGAGGTCAGCGTCCATCTTTCTAGGAACAATAGGGAATAGCCCATGGTGCAGGCAATGACCCAATCAGAGCACAGGAAAAATCCAAAGGGGGAAGTTTTTTAGCACTTCTTAACACACACGGTAAAACAGCTTGCAAACAGGTTGTTGGCAGCAACATTCAGGTCAATTCTGACACTAACACAACCAGTGAAATGTTGCGGGGGTGACATGTAGGCCTCCTGTCAACACCAGTCCGTCGTAGCTGCTGCAAACTGTAGGCGTTAGGGAGACTCGACGATTTCTTCAGAAATAAAGACCATTTACAATAGTTGGTGGTTGTTAGTTACCACACTTGCTTTTGAGATTAGCCTCACAAGATCCATCTGGTCTCACAAGATCCATGTTGTTTCACTCTGATAATCTGTCTGAGAGCTCTCCATTCAAAACCGTTGGTTGGTTGGAGAATCCTGGCCAATCAGCATCCTGTTGAGTACTTCAGTTGATTGTGACAGCAAGAATTGCCTGTGTTCGTTAGTAAGGCTAGGCTTTCTGAAGGCTTGTGGTGTAAACCAGCATAGCCTTAGGGATATTTATTCTAAGGACACGCATCAGACCAGACATTAGAATTAGGTCAAGAGTGTGAGTGACAGGCTCACACTAAATAAATTATTCAATGTCCAACGCAAAAGCAGAAGTGGTGCAACAAACGTGTATTCAAATCATTTACTTTTTATCCTATAAAGCTTAATGTACTAATGGAGGACATTCAGAAAGAAATTTGAACCTGAGTAAAGGGACTGACAGAGTAAAGGGAGTTTTCCATTAAGTAAGAAACTAAGTGTTTCCCAGTAAAGTGTGATTGCATTTGAATGCGTTTGAATTAATCATAACACACACTGCCAGGATGACAGTTAATTTAAAGGCTGAGGTTCACCGTGACTCAGTCAGGTTTTATTTAATCGTGGACAGTGTTTGGTTAATAGAAAAATAAATGCATGTTTGACAGAGACCTTACAATTTAAAATTTGACTTTAATTGATTTACACAACAAAAAGAGCTTGATAAATTGGATTTATCAGCATTTATTTGAACCAGAAAGTTACCGTTTGGCCTGTAGAGTACAAATTTGAAACTCGTGAACACACAACTGATGTTCACTATTCAATGTTACTGGTTAGGTTAGTCATTGGATGCTCTGGAATGACGGGGTAATTCCTTGATACATTATTAGTGAAGATATTCAAAATAATCAATGGCAGAATGTATTATTCAAAGTAATACATACAAATGGGTCAGTGAATTTGAATTAATCAAAGACAAGCATTTACAAGATCCACTGGGCCTCATTCACCAAACCTTCTCAGAAAAGAAGTGTGACACAGGAAACTGTCGCAGATGGTCGAAATGAGCGTATATGTTGCATCGAGGGTTGCAGTCGCACCGCCTTTCTGTCACCCATTGAGCACAGCTATACGGTTTACAACCACTTATATTCGCACTAGTGAGCAATACCTCTTGTAACCATCACCTGGTACAGGCTCTGCCACCAGTACACAATGGGCCAGAGGGACGCTACACACTGTCGGAGTGCCACTAGACCCAAACGACCAGTTCGGTGAT
The DNA here is from genome assembly GCA_025447815.1 of Percopsis transmontana. Classification (NCBI taxonomy): domain Eukaryota; kingdom Metazoa; phylum Chordata; class Actinopteri; order Percopsiformes; family Percopsidae; genus Percopsis; species Percopsis transmontana. The sequence goes on from JAOEHI010040810.1 coordinate 9,003, forward strand.
TTCGACTGTCATTGCTTGTGGGTAGATTTATACTTTGGAGCCTAAGGCCAGAATTATTCAGAGACTTTAACAAGGTCTCATTCTCTAATCGATTTCAATAGATCAATGTTTTAATCGGTTATGGCTAAAATGTGTTGTCTTCTTGTTTTAAGTCAGCTTCTATAGCATAGGTGACATGTAGGCCTACAGGATTCCTAAAAATCATCTTCAAACACAAATACAGTATGTGTGATATGTTTTGAATTTGCAGAAAGTCTTCAACATGAGCAGAAATCTTGCTGAAACACATACAGCATGAGCTATTAAAGGTCAGGGGTTTATAAATTAATTAAAAGGAATTAATTTAGGCCTATCATTGATGTGAATAAGTGCCACATGCACATTTATAGAGGTTACTTCCCCAAACAAGAGGACAGAATAGTAAATCATGCCTATTTGTGTTCACCAGGGATAATATTAAATGAGAAAAGTTGATCAACAGCAGAATATTTGAAAGTAATATTGCCTGAGAGCCTTACTGCATTGTATTCCATTTTATTTTGAATTGTCACCTGGTGCCTGAATTTTGTGTTTTACTAATTTTGTGTATTACATAAATAAATACATTTACACCATAAATTTGTTCAGAAAAGGCACACATTCTGCATACAAATTCACCATAATGCAGGAAATAAAGTGTTTGACGCTCAAAATTTCATTCACTTTCAATTTCAAGTCATCAAAGATGAATCCGATAAAAAATGAAGCAAAGCGAAGGAAGCCTAAAAAAGAAATTTCACAGATGCTGATTTGGAAGTTCTTGAGTCACAGGTCGCAGACAACTAAATGGTTTTATTTGGCAGCCTCAAAAGTGGCATTAAAGATTTGCAGAAAGGGAAAACATAGACCAAAATTACAGACGCAATTAATGTGGTTTCTACTGGAAAAAAGGACGCCCCAAGAGGCGATTCAAACTTTACAAACACATGAACTAAGAGAAATAAGAGAAAAACGGAAGGATAAAGTGAAAGTAATAAATAATATGCCTACTAACTAATAAGGTGGTGATACATTATGGTAGGGCTACGTTTGTATGTGCTATATTCCTTGTCATCTTATTTTATATTACCAATTATTATTAATACTATTATTGTGGTTGTTGTTACTGAGGCTGTTATGATTGTTGTTTTTCGTGATAATGATGGTCTTATTGTCATTGTCTTATTGTTATTATCAAGCATTAGACCTATCTTATTTTTTGACGTTGGTTTGCACGGTCTCCGATCAGACGTGGGTTTAATTGTAAGGATATGACAAAGATAATATTGATGAATACTCAGCTCTTAACAACAGCTTTTATTCACTCAAACTCTCCTACAGGCTTATAGTATGAATCCTGATTTTGCATGGCTCAGTTAGTCAAGTTAATGTTCTTGGGTTTTATTTATTTGTCTTTACATGGTCTTACTTGCAGTGTAACGATAAATAGAAATTTCTGCCTATGCATACAATATATCTACAGTATATACAATATATTTTGTCCATCATAAAAAAGTGATAGTGATTATGATTATAGCCACAATGAGGTACAGAGGCAATACAGTTACATCACCACATGACTTAAGCACTTGCAGGGCCTGTGTCTCACTCCCACCATCTCCCATTCACTTATAGCTCAGTGCGAATCAACTGCAAATGTGGCAGGACTGCACACATGCTTCAGCACGTAACCAAGTTATATTTCTCAAATAGAGTTCATATATGGCAACAGTACTACAGAGAAGCCTTAAGTGCACCTTCAGTTAGGTCAAAGCTTCAAATACACACGTTTTCCCTGAAAAGAATATCCTTGCATTATAGAGAAACATGTGATGGGTTGTTCCCTATTGTTTTCCTGTGAAGTGGAATTGTAATTTTTCACAGTTTAAGGCAATGCCATTCAATGCCATTTATTACCTCGGGAGAATGCATCTAACAAATTCCTGTTCTTGAGCATAGCAAGAAATGTTTTATACACACGGTAGAGAGAGAGCTTATCTCTGACATTTGCTTAGATCACTCCGTATTTTTGACAGGTAGATTGTTTGTATCTACAACAGGACACTTTTCTGTTCCCTCGCAGAATTTGTATTGACCTTGTCATTTTAAATGTATGGTATTTTTTCAACATCATATGCTGTCAGTGGTTTTCCGCAAGGTTGCCTGTGTTCAGATGCACTTAATATTAGGGCAGGCAACATTGCACCAAACGCATGAACACATACACAGCCATTAGGCAGCATAATGACCATTTATGTTACTCTATTCTATGTACTTATTGGTACTTCTGTCTCTGACTTTTTTTTAGCCAACCAATCATCATTTATCTATCTCATGAATAGTAAGCAGAGAACAGCAATCTCTATTCTCTATACGGTTCTCTGTAAGTAAACAAAATATTGAGAATTAACTCCCATACATGATCTCAACCAATTTAAGCTCACCTATATTAGGCCCATCTATGAATGATATACATTACATTACATAATACATATAAATATACCTTCTAATCATAGCAATATAGTCTTACATGAGAAGAGAGAGAGAGATTGACAGAATGTAAAAAAACACATCTGCGGCAGAGTGAATCTGGGAGCACAGAGTGAAACTGGGGCAACTCCCAAAGGTTCGCCCCTTCATGATTATGTTTCTTCCGTCAATCAAAAACAAGTTGTTTTTCTGTCTGCTGATGGTGGAGAGGGTGCTGCACCCATATTATAAACAGTTGTACGCTTGTCTATCTCACGTCTTCACGCAGCAGGTCAGACAGAAGTCATTCCAGATGCCATACATGAACAGGTCTACCTGTCAAACATCCATCTGCACCAGTACCAGAACCGGCGGGGCCTCGGCCACCTTGGCCTTGCGAGGCAGCAGGTGAGTCAAGCTCCTGAAGGACGGCGTGGCTCGGAGGAGGATTTCCTTGAGACCTGCCCGGAACTCCCTGCGGATCAGACAGTAGAGCACGGGGTTGAGGCAGCTATTGGCGTGGGCCAAACACACAGTCAGGGGAAAGGCATAGTCCTGCGCATTGTAGAATGCCTTGCTAAAGGGCACAAGGTCAAACTTGATCAGGACGCCCCAGAGTGTCAGCGCCTGGTTTGGAAGCCAACACAGGAAGAAAGACAACACCACGATGACGACCGACTTGGTGACTTTGGAGAAGCGCTTGAGGCGACCCTGCTCGGCCTCGGCCGCCCCGGCGATGCGTCGGCTGAGGACCGCGCGCAGCAGCAGCAGGTAGCAAACGGTGATGATGACCAGGGGGATCAGAAATCCCAGCAGGACCTTCTGCAGCTGGTACAGCCCCAAGAGAAGCTGCGGATCCCACCTGCCTGAGTCCGGGAAGCGCACCAGGCACAGCTCCTCGTCTGACACCTGTGCGCTCGTGGAGTAGATGGCGTGAGGCAGCGTGGCCAGCAGAGACACCACCCAGATGCCCAGGCTGGTCCACTTAGCCCTGGCTGCTGCTGCCCGCCGACTGTGCATCTTGAGTGCCGAGGAGATGGAGTAGTATCGTGCTACGCTCATGGCCGTGAGGAAGAAAACACTGGCGTACATATTCATGGTGGTGACCGAGCTGATGATCTTACACATCACCCGGCCGAACGGCCAGCGGAAGTCCAGAGCTGTGTCCACCGCCCAGAACGGAAGGGTCAAAACAAACTGCAAGTCTGTGATAGCCAGCCCCATCACGAAACAGTTGATCGAGGATTGCTTCTGCCTGTGGCGTGAATGAAGCAGGTAGAGAGCCAGTGAGTTCCCGACCAACCCGAGCGCACAGACTACGGAATAGACAAACACTATCATCACTCGCACTACAAGGCTGGAGCCATCTCCCTGCATTTCCTGGATAGCTTCCTTGGTGAGGAGTTCCAGCCAGCAGTGTAGTGACAGGTTACCAGTGGATCCTCCACTGCAGTTTCCAAGTTCAGCATTGTCCATGTGTAGTAATTGCTCTTTCAATGCCTCTGGGGACAGAGTTGGAAATCCGCTTACATTCAGCTGCATGTCTTGGCTCTCTCATTCACACAAACCCTCGCACTGCAAAGCTGCAAAGTTAAAGATGACTTGTCCAGCTGCTCCAATAAATAAAGGGTTCTATTGCCATGTTCAAGTGGTCTGGGTATTTCTATAATCTTGGCTAGTAACCCTGTCAATCAACATCACACATTGGTCGCGATGTAGAAGGATTCGCCGTCAGGATGATGCGCTCGCTCTCTATGTTGCACTTCTCACAACTAAGAACGACACATTCTTTTATACGACCCTCGTGCGCGCGCAAAGCGCACTCTTGAAAACGGCACTTCTTCTGTTTAACTACGAGGTGATAGGGATTGGACAAGACAAGACTTAATATCCGGAGAGCCAGAGGGAAATTTCTCAGCAAGCTCCGCTCACCGAGAGTTAAGTAGGCTAGAATGTCCGCGACAGAAAGGTCCGTTATAATCGTGTTTATACTGACCTAGTTGTCGGAAACACAACTAATGGTTGTATGGTTAGTGTTAAGTAAAATACGGAAAGGCTCCACTTCACATTACGGTCCAACGAACCTTTGCTCCTGTTTCCGAATAGCTCATTTTTACAGACGCCGACTTATTGCCACCCTCAAAGGCGGTTGATAATGACTCATCGACTTTTTGGATGCAAGAAAACGGATTAGGTTCTCGTCCCACACACAGCGTCACACATTCATAAAAAGGTTGTATGTGCTCTGTAATCGGAATAGACATTGCATTGACGGCTGTGCAGGGCGTACGACACCTGCTGAACAACTGTTACGGTTTAGGCGATGTATTTCATCCAAAACGCAAATCTGGCATTTTAATACCTCAATTTGAATGAATCTCAGAAGTGTAAATTAGTAATGGACCTATGAAAGTTAAATTGGATAAATGCTACCATATGCATATTTCAGATGTAATTAAGATCCTATCTGAGAGAGGATATAAATATCACTAGAATTAAATATTTCATGAAATAAAAATGAAAAACCCACAACAATAGGCCTACAGGCTAGGATATCCCTTTTTAAATTGGTTTGACTATAATGAATATACAAATTTATTAAACCTTTGCATGTTGATTAACAAATTCAATTCATTTTGATGGACAAAAAGTGTAACTCCTCCAGACCTGGGCTGTCTAATTAAATGAGAAGAGTTATATGATGGCAGTTCATAAAAGCCTAATTCTTTAGATCTTCGGTAAGCCATGTTTCAGTAAGAGCGATTACAGAAAATTTAAGGAGGATAGATAATGTACAAGCTGGTCATAATTTTTAAGGAGATTCATGACGCAATTGAATTAGAGTTCGTTGTAGTATTCACAAGAGTAGGAAACAAATGTTAGTAGCTAAAAAAGTTAATATCAAAATCTGTATCATGATAAACATTTTCAGCTCTGTTAAATTCAAATGGATTAAATAACATACTGCCATAGACTGTTAACCTATGTTTAGTGATAAAACTGTCAGACAAGAATACAAGAAATTCTTCATCATTAAGTGCATAGAAAGAATACACTGAGGCACAATTGTCACAGATCCATGATGAATGTCATTTTAGGAACAGGTGTACATTTATAATAAACCCATGTTTACAAAGAAAACAGTGAATTCCTGAATCCATGGACTTTTGGAATTTTTATTTGTTTTTCTGACTCATGTAATTTGAGTAACTGTGTTAAACAAAAAAACATGTAAAGTTTAATCCCTTGGCATTATTCTTATATCTGCAGGAACTTAACCACTATTGGTCTTGCTTTTTCTCCTTGTCCATGTGGTTTCCCATAATCGTTGTTATGTAGCCTACAGGCTATGAGATTGTCTTTGCCTGAGAGAATGAGGGATAAGTGAGAAAATTAATACTTTAGTCATTTAATTCAACAACATTTGAATTAAAAACTTGAGCTCTGAATGGACAAATGGACAAATATTGAAGTAACGTGAATATAGAAAAATGTGGGCTTGATTGCTCATACATATGGCCCTCCTCAGCTGGCTTCAGGCAACACAGTCAGGAAGACCTTGAGGTTGATTCGTATTCCAGGGACAATTTCTGTAATCTGCTAATATTTGGGGAACAAGAATCATAAATCTGCTGTCAAACACTTACCCGCAGCCAGACATATCTACATCACTTCAAAGAGATGTGAGGGCAAATTAAGATCACGCTTCACAAGGCTGTATTCACTAGTCAGTTCACCACTGAGACTAATGTAACCCCCGCACCTCTTGACTTGGACTAAGGACAACTCCACATTACTGTTGTTTTGGGTTCAGTTTGCCAGTCTGGTCTGGAGTGACCTGATGACACGGTGCCCGGTTAATAAAACCCTTAGTGTATTTGCACTGTGTTCATGTGGGCGGGTGATGACTAACTTGCTTTCCCTCTTCTAAAAATGTAATTACCATGAGCTATCTGAAATGATTGAATTAAAGTACGCACTTTGATTTGTCTATAGGTGATTGAAACATACTTTATCCCTAAATCTATTTATATCTATATTTTTAACAAAAAGTGAAACCAAAATCTACGTAAGTATGGGTATCTAAGTATGGGATGCGGCCAATTTTGAACTAATCCAACTCTATTCAACAACCGTCTGTTCCTTCTCTACCTATATCAACAAAATAATGCTGTAAATATTGTATAGATTTACAGTAACTCCTTGTCTGCTTTAATGAACCTCTAAACCTATGCTATATGCAAATTCTGCTTAAATCACTTCAAGTTTCTCATAAAATAAATTGGCCCAAAGCTGTTTAAGAGTGCCTATGCAAGGATGCACATGTGAGTCCTTGCATAGGCACCCTCTATTTTTGGAATATCCAGATTGTATCCAGATAGATTTTTGAAAGTCTGGAAAGCAAAAAACAACATGAAATCAGATTTTTGCAAATCAAATTTAAACCACATTTGGAGGTGGTTTGGAATGCGATTCCAATCGGTTTTCTACATACGTCTCAGTCCGGCCGCTCTGGCTGCTCAGATCGAATTTCAAAGTGTCAGACTTGGTTCTAGACAGCCACAGAGACGTCCCCCGGCACATTCTAAAATTGGCAAGTCACCTATCGTCACCAAAAGTCCAGAGGACTACATGGTCCCACCAGTCAGTACTTTGAGGATGACACCACACCTCGCTGCACAGTAAAGAGTGCCGTGACTACAGCATGGAACATCGCAATGTACTGTATATTATGACTTGAGAGTGCAATTGTTTGGAGGGCGAGATGATACACCTCCATTTCTCCTCCATCCGCACTGGAAAGCCGCGCCACCAGCGTATCTGCGTTGTTACCGCCAGAGTATCTACGCTGTTACCACAGCAACCCATGCAGATAGGTTGGTGATGTCTGGACACACAAATCCGATCTGATCACTTGCAAATATCAGTGTGGACAGTCATCTCATGATCTGATTTAAGAAACAAATCTGATTTGCCTGCAGTTTGAACATAGCCTTAGAGTATTTGTCATTGTCTTTATTCATATTAAATAAATAAAGTGTTTACATTTTGGAATACAACCTTCTTTCCCATTGTCTTAGGGACAGGGTATGAAACATAAAAAAAAATTATATGAATATTTAAATATAAAGGCAAGAGTAATGATGTGACTAACAATTAAATACTTTACTTACTAAGCATGCTATGGTGCTGGCTGTTTAAACAGAATTGTCTTTGATGGTTAAGATATTTTCATATTCCTTATAGCCCTCTACAAGAAGTAAACTGCTCTGTGTTTCACCATTACATCATTCTTTGTCGTCAGCCAATCATACTATTGTCTTAAATGCCACTTCAGTCAATGCGAGAGCGCACACAGATCAGACACACCTCAATCCAGGATAGACTAAACAATACTGCCCTTCTGAGAACAAAATTAACCAGAAGAAAATTCACAAGATGGACATAGCCATCAGATGTCATTATTATTTGAGCCACATAGGGAGAACTGGGCCCAGCTATCTTTGATCTAATTTGTGTATTCAGGATACACTGAATACACTGGACACGTGTATATACCCTATTATACCATTACTTTGACAATACACTGCATTTTCTTTACATACAACATGTCTAAAATGTGCTTTTCACACTGCATCCTTAAAAGGGTTATCTGTAATGTAGGCTAAGATATAAACCAGGGCTAATTTATTTTTTCTCACCCACACTGCACCAGTTAACCACATCTTAATCCGCTGTACACAAGCTGACCCCATTACAGAACACACCAGTGTGAAATTATATTTAGAGTAAAATTATAATTAGTAAAATTAGAGTAATATTATATTATCAGTGTTTAAATGGGATCCCTTGAAGCCGTACTTTTCCCATGTAATTTTCTGGTTCCCAAGGTCAAATCACCCACAAAATACATGAAATATGTGTATGGCGCAAGGATTAATGGCACAAAACAAGAGTATATGTCACCTGCCATGGTATGTTTATAGTGCATCTACCTTGTTCCTCTGCCTTTCCCTTGCTCTGCCCTGCTTTCCCTTGTATGGTCCTCTCTGTTCTCTGGCCCTTCCCCTCTACCAATTAACTCCCTCCAGTTCCCTGATCATCTCCTACTGTATTTAGTCTGTGTTCTCCCTTGTCTCTGTACTAGGTTGTCGTCATTGTGTCTGTATGTCATTGTTTGTCTCCGCTGTAAGCCCTGTTATCCCTAGCTCCTTGTTCAGCCAGCGCTTTCATGTTCTGCTTAGCTTTCATGTTCTGCTCAGCTTCGATGTATTTCCTAGCTTCCATGTTAATGCCTAGCTTCCATGTTCTGCTTAGCTTCCATGTTAATGGCGAGCTATCGCGTTTATAGTTCTAGTTACTTTGTGTATTACTCCTTGCCCAGTCTATACTGTCTGTCTATCTGGCCTTGTGTGCCTACTCCGTGTATATTGGAACCCTAAACCTGGTCTGCCCAGTGTTTGCACTTGAGTTCTAACCTAAAACCCTGACAAATACAATATTAATTCTGTCTATATCGATTCATGGTTTTATAATTGGGTGTTGGGCAGTATAGATATCTAGTGAAAGGACTATATAGTCAAAAGGCCTATTTAATATTGATACTGCCTAAGCAGTGACATTTACCCCCCTAAGAGACCATCATTATCAGACTTTTTTTCAAGACTATGCATTTTTACTTTCCAGTGCTTGGGCCATTTGTTGGGTTTCCTGTCCCTCAGTCATAGAAGCAGAAGGTCAAAGGTCGATACCTCAACAGTATACACAATATGTAGCACACAGGACGATGGCATTTAGATCACCTAGGTAACAAAAAATAAAGATAACATCAGAGACTTTGAGACTCTAAAGGGTAACGTAATCAAACAGTAACAATAGCTCATCTGTTTTGTCAAGCCTCAAAAGCTATGCTCCCTTTTTGATCCACACTAGGTATCTGGCATTTGAAAGTAGACCCTATTTCCTATTTTTCTCTTCTTTGCTCGGAACACTGTATAAGATGTAGGCCTAGGCAGTAGGTAAATGAGTAGGTGTATCATTTACATAACGTACTTATAAAGTCAGTATCCATACTACATAATCCAATAGGCTACTGTGTATTAGTATAATTCCATGGAGCAATGTCTGGGAACAGAAAAAAAAAAAAGAAAATGGGCTTTTTCTCCACTCATCCAAAGTGTAATAAGCTATTGATTAAATGCTGAATCCCAGTCTGGGGTTAGTTGCTCTCATTCCCTCTCTGTCAAGTTAAAAAAAACACAATTTGTCTAATAACAAAGTTTGAAGCTGCTTAGAAATCACTGCAATAAGTTTATCTGTGTCAGCTTCACACCTTGAAAGAGAAAGCCCATTTGCAGATTACAAATGTAGAGTGACAGCAGCCTTACCCTTTTATCTAGACTTGTCCATTTTCTATTTTATGGCTAACCAGCTCAGCAGGAGCTTGTCCATGTTTAAAGGATTTTTGCCCCATGGGATTTGGTTAATCACAGCAGTGGGTTAAGGCACTGATAAGAAACACCCATGGCTAAGAGGCTCCCTTCCTGATTAAAGACAAATGAGACCGAGTCAAGGAGAAGAGCAGAGAAAGTTGACAGTGACAGGAGGCCACCAGTATGATTGAAGATATGCTGCCATGTCTAAAAGCCTAAAAAAAAAGCAGAATAACAAATTACTTTGTTCCTGATTCTGAGATCTGACAAATAGAAATGGGGACAAAAACAATGAGAAAAGGCTTATTTTTAGTTGAGAACACTTTACCATGAGTAAATGCGTTTATTGCAACCAAAATGGTACACAAAAATGTTAGCATAGGTGTGAAGGCATCCATAAGGTCCCTGGTCCGACCCCCTCAGGGGTTAGATAAACTAGATGCATTTAAGAGGACATTTTAATTAGTCGTGCAAATTTTATGTCTGTCAAAGCCCTAAATTCTTTAGAGAGTTCCATTGGCTTAAGTTGAATGTAACACTCTAGAGTTTTTGGAACAAATAGGCCTATGAATGATATTGTTGGTTATTCTAAATTCGTTTTCCACTGTGTTGACATTTCTTTTGTTCTGTTCGCTCAGCAATTCCTCTGTTAATTTCTTCTGTATTAAAAGTCAATTCTCCTTTCCAGGTACTCTCGAGGTTAAGTCCAGTCATCCACCGAAAATGTCAGCCTGACCAATCATGATCTTAAATGTTATTTGGGAATTGTGTGCCAAAAGGCTGAGGGTGTGTGTCGTTGATATGGGCTACAGACAAGTCTCTGACAATACATAATGTGCCTATTTGTAGGGCTTATAATAATTAGATAAGAAGATATCTAAGTTATCTGTCTGTTCTCAAAGACAGGTTGGTTGGTTCCAATTTTCACCATTATTTGTCTCACTCTCAGAAGTAAAGTGCTCCAGCTTACAAGAATGTTTCCAGGCTAAACAAACCACAAATTGCCATTAAATATTGCGCCCTGTCCCTTTAATCATTTAAAAACTGATAATACTGTAGACCTTTTTTTGTTTTTAAAGAAAATTCATACATTTAGCAACATATACAGATACTCAAATACATTTTAATTTATAAAGATTTATAAAGTTGTATCTACTGTACAGTAATCTCAACTGCCTTTTCATTAGAATAGCTCACAAACACTATACAATTGAAACAATTTGTGCTAGAAATTATACATTACAGCTATATTACCCACTTGTTTGTCATGTTCAGAAGGAACTTCAAATGCATCATCAATTAAGATAATATCCACGATTCAAATCCGTACATCAATATAAAAGAGTATATAACAAAAGAGGGAGAAAAAACACACACTAATCATATATTATACTACAGAGTATGAGGCAAAAAAAGGGAATTAATACTATCCTATTTTCCTCTGTAAACAGCAGCTCCAGGACTGTTCACCACCACTAACACGAGAAGGAAATGGGGAAGTCATGTTGGGAGGATTTTCACGGCTCTCCTCTACATGTCGTCAGCATGCGGCCTCAGCCTGGCCTGGTGCTGTGGATCCAGGGTCACGGTAGCTATGTGACCAGTAATTGGGTCTCCATGGAAATGGCGGATCTCATTGTCCTGGCTGTCGTTGAGAGACACGGCCTCCAGATTGGACAAGCCGTGGCCGACTCCCAGCTTCTCCATCAGCGAAGTAATATCGTCAAGACCCAAGTCTCCCGGGATACGGCGTCGCAGAGACTCGGGTTTGTCCTCGGAGGAGAATGGGTGGTCAATGACGGGCGGCGCGCGGGAGGCCTGAAGGCTGTGCAGGGACCGGGACTGGACTGCATGGGGATTAGACAATAGACAAACACGTTCACTCCTCTGTGGCCAACCGCACAATTACTGTTTGTGTTTTCTGGCTTTTGTTTCCAGTGTGAAGGGATATGTGTGCGTTGTCTGGTGTGTGTGCATTGCCCATGTTGTATTTCAAATAGAAACACTACGGTTCATGTATGTACAAGCTTGTAACTTAGCCTTTGGCAAAGCAATTATACGATAACAGCAAAGAATTGATTACTCTTGCATAGCTGTCAAATCGCATATGGAAACTAATGATACCACGCTACAGTAATTCATAATCTTGGTCTAGGGATGTCTTAGCCACTTTTCTTCTCAACTAACGTACAGGAATAAACATAAAACACTGAATTGAATGTGTCACAAACCCGATATTTGGGAAAGATAGCTTAATCCCGATTGCTAATAGTTACTCTGTATGAGGGCTCTGATCCTGACATGTTTAAAGTCAACAAGTCCCTCAGCAGGCTGCCCGTCTCTGCAGATGAGCACCTCTGCTGCAGTGTGTAAAAGAAATAGCCTGTACAAGTGTACACAGCTCTAATCAGGTCCTGTGCGTGATGGGAAGTGACTGGTTATCCACTAGGCATACGCCCACAGCCAGCCTGTTGTGAGGGGACTCACTTCTAACTGCACTGAAGTCTCCTTGGTTGACCTTGGTGTCAGTGAAAGGCTTGAGGGTAGGGAACAGGATTAGAGAGAAGGACAGCACCAGCACCTGAGGGAGCAATGTACAGGAAGCAGCAAAAGAGTGGAAGCGTGAGAGAAGGAGAGTCCAGGGTAGGTTAGACATCACATCATTCACACTCAACTAGAGACAGAGAAAAGCAAAACTGAAGTCGCTAGTCGAACAGCTAAGTGTTTGGGAACATCTTCTAGAGAACCATCACTATTTGTTCTGTTGTTGTTCATCATAATTGGTACACTGTAAGGCTCTATCAGCGTGGGGCTATTTTTGTTGTTGTACATTTTCTGTTGTCCCCAGAGGTATTGATTCTATCGCTATATATTTAATGAGAATAAATGGCTCATGTGTAAAGAATGCAATTCTGTTTTTAGTGACTGAAAATTTGTATGCCCAGTGTGTCCTCTGTATAGCTGTCTACATCTTTGCTTCTTGTTGAATGTACTGTATACAGCATTCTGTATATATATATACAGAATATATATATATACTGTATATATATACAGAATATATAC
>JAOEHI010040821.1:0-21981 GCA_025447815.1 Percopsis transmontana
GTATCTATTTATCTGGAGCTACAGTCTGGTATATCTCATTGGCAGGATTTCCTTCAGTCAGCTGGCCAACCAGGCGAGGCATTTACAATCTGGAGGCTCTGTTAGTGAAGCTGTGAAATGCTATGAACTTCTTGTAAATCACTGAAGCCTTTGATCTCCTCCTTGGTCCAAGTTCTTAGAGGAGAGGAGAGGAGAGGAGAGGAGAGGAGAGGAGAGGAGAGGAGAGGAGGGCAAGAAGATTTTAGGAGACAGATCATCTAGTCGTGTGTGTGTGGTACACCAGACAAAAAGAAGCACAGCCACACCTCTTTTCTACAGCTTGACTGCAGAGGGGCTATGATGCTGAGGCTAGCTCTTTTTCTGCGTCTCGGAGGTATATTTAAACATGAACAGTGAAGTGGGCTGAGAGAGGAAGGCACGCTGGCTAACGCTGGATTTCCTGCGAATCCTTCAGCATCAATATAAACCCAAAGTATTTTCCAGGACTCCTCAAACGTAACATAATGGAATGTGAGAATCCATAGGAAAAAGTATGTTTTGGTTAATAAAACTAATATGTGACCCCATTATAATCAGGAAATGCTGCATGCATTGACTTAATTTAATATCCGGATATCCACACTGCACCACGCTGCATATTAGCATTGTAGGTTGAGATTGAAGGGAAATTGTCCCATATAGAATCTAGATAATTCCAGCTAGTTCTTCCTGCCCACACCCAGGAAAGTTCAACACAATGCCATCATTATGCTCCCTAGGGCCAGCGCTGTTGTCCGGCTTGGACAATCACCGTTTTGTTGGTTGGTTGCTACCGTCCGACCGGCCCCAGCCCAGAACGAGCCGTCTATTGCTGAATTTACCATTTGTTAGGCTGAGATTCATGTGACCACTTTTTACTACTACCAATCATGTGCTGTACTTTTGTGTTGAATAGAGGAGTATGTGGCAGGCGATTTATTTCACTAAAGTATGTAGCTGGCTAGTGTTCATCTGTCATGGGAGACCACTGTACACATCTAACTTCACTGTGAATAATATTTGGAGAGCTTTCCATTCTGCTGCGGGGAAAGCATTACATACAAACACAGTCCCATGTTTTGCAGGGTAGAAACCCACCTGTGTGACCTTATTGTCTGGCCTGGCTTGAGTTGTAGGTGCGCCATCAAAGGATTCCCTGGGTTCCCTGCCAAAAAGATTCGATACAGAACATTAATAAAAATCTCTTGTCTACATATCCATCCATGTCACGCATGAGTCGTTTTGTGCAGTGTGCACAGTGCATGTGGGAGGCTGTACAGTAGTGTTAGAGATCTTTTGGATGTCAGTTTAAATGAATTCCACACATGTCTTGTATTCAGAGGGCTCCTTTGAAGTGACCCGCTCAGCCTCAAGGATGGCCAGACCCAGACTATTGCATTGTGGCTGCAAACTGGCTGTAAAGGCCAGAAAAACAGATATTCTCTGAATGCTCTGTGAATAGGCGATTATTGTTGTACAATACAAAATGGTTAAATCAGTATCGTTGTAATTATGAGTCACCCCTCCCGCCCTTAAAAGTACGATAAATGCATGGCCTATAACAGATAACTCATGAGAACTTCTTATGCAACGCAAACTTCATTTTGACATTGATTCTGACAATGGCCCGTCATGCTCATTGCAGCCAGCTGGGATGAGCTGAGCACATAAAGCAGATAATAAGCTCCAGAGCCATATCAGATGTTGCATACATTCTAATCGTCAGCTGGACCTGAGTGTGGCTTAGATTTACTGGTTTTTGGTGAATCTGTGAACTTTTGCACTGGCCCTTGTGGTGAACCCCATCTCTCTACATTGTGGGCGTACCCTTAATTTCTGTGTGATCTTCCTGGTGTGAGATAATAAAGTGCTCCTATATGCTGTCTCTCCCCGTCTGGTATGTCTCCACAGTACTCTAGGGAAGGCCTGGGCCCAGCTTAAGAAGAGCCTGGCCGATGAGGCGGAGGTCCACCTGAAGTTCTCCTCAAAGGTGACCCCCAAACTGTTGTTATTGCATATTCAAACAAAGCAGCGTGAAGGGATAAAACCCGCGACTGAACCCAGCCTGAAATGATTGTGTTTACAAGAGGAAACCTCACACCTCCTGTGACCTAAATTCAGGGAAGCCTCAAAGCTTGAACCAGTCGTGCATAGTGGAGACTGGTGGTACTGCGCCCAAAGTACTGATTACCATTAAAATTGGCTTTGTATTGGTTGTTGTTTTTCGGCAGTTTGAATATGGACCACTGTCTTTTTCTTGTCGGCTCACATCCCAAATATGTTCTTTTTTAAAACACCGCGCTTGCAATCCTTCTAGAAAATTCTTAAATTTGATTAATACTGGGTATATATGCTGTAATGTGCAGCTGTAAGGGTAGCAGTGTAGTGTGCGTGTGTACATGTGTGCATGCATGTGTGGGTGTGTTTGTATGTAGGGAGGGATTGCTAAACAGAAGAAGGCTGGAGAGAGGCCAGAAACGGCTGAAATGGTAGTGGAAACTGTGTTATTCTCCGGGTAGCAGAGAGACAGATGTGCAGCATAGCTCCAGGTTTGAGGAAAGAGGGGAATGTAGAGAAGTTTCTATGTTGAGAGAGTTGTTGATAGTCTTGGACAGCAAACACAACAATCCTTTAGACTAGAGGAATCACTGTGCACTGTACGAGTTAGTATTGATTTTAAATATGCTACAGCTTTCATTCAGCCAGTAAAGTAGTAATCTGTACATTTTGATATAAACAAATGTCTATATGAAAGTGTTTTGCTACACAATTTTGTTTAGAACAAAAATTGTTCAACCTAAACACAGTTCATTTAAAAGCTTTTTTAATGAATTACATTTGCTGTTTTAAGGGTATAAAGAGTGGTACAAAAATGTGGACAGTAAATGTTATACCTTTGGATTTATCTGGATTTCTGCATGAATAAATATATTCTGCTCAAACTAATAACAGAGAAAATAGCAGTTTTCATGCCTTTTTAAACACATTGTTTATTGACATTCACAGTCCAGGCTGGGCAAAGGATGTGAATCTATGTATTTAGTAACTGGTAGAACCTCTCTTAGCAGGAATAACCTCCACAAAGGCCACAAAAGCTTTTCTAAAGGTCTGGTTGTACAAGAAAACACATTGTCTACATATAGGGAAAATTCAGTAGTATTGCTACTCTCCAAGTCCTGTAGGTATTTTAAGTAAGCATGGTAGTGCCTCATCAAAATGATTACTTGAAGCACTAAAAGAGAAAAGTAACAGCCATCAGCTAGTGCTGAGATGCTTTGCAGGTTGGTACGCAGGCTAAGCCAACACAGCATTGATGTGATTGTTTTACATCTCTAAACCTAAACTTTTTTGAAGGGGGTGTCATTTGTTTCCATGTGAAATCTGGGCCTGTGCAGCTCTTTAAATAAACTTGACTTGACTTTGACTTTGACTTTTCATTTCAGCAGGAGCTTTTAACGGACAGTGTTGATTTAGCATAAAAGCACGCACAAATAGACTCATTTTATCATAGTCTCGTCTCATCTCGTATCATTTTAACGGCTGGTTTCACCTGGTTTTCGCAGCTCCAGAGTGAAGTAGAGAAGCCCTTGTTGACATTCAGAGACAACTTCAAGAAAGATATGAAGAGGTTCGACCATCACATTGCTGACCTACGAAAACAGCTGGTAGGCCACTATGGAGCTGTGGAGAAGGTAAACACACATTACAGAGAGACAGAACAGTAAAATTAGGCCTTTTTATAATCTCATAATGCGGTTTTCTCTTGGTAGTCATCATTTTGTCACTTCAGACATTGCTGTTGGATTAAATGGTGTAAAATGAACATTGCTGTGTACTTCCTGTGTACAACTGTGACATCAATTAGCTTTTTTGACCCTGACAGGCCCGAAAAGCTCTGGCAGATAGACAGAAGGACTTGGAGTTCAAGACTCAACAGTTAGAGGTCAAGCTCAGCAACAAGACTGAAGAGGACATAAAGAAAGCCCGCAGAAAATCCACACTAGCAGGTCAGAGCAGAAGGTTCAAAGGTCAAAGCACAGAAGTCAGCCTGTTGCCATAGTGACCCTGCCAACTCCATATTTTCGACATTTGGCAAACAACCCAGCATGTTTCAAGGTTTCAAGGTGTCCAAGACTATAGACTAGACATATTTAGCCTTATAGTTTACATACTGTAGTTCACTTTTATGTCTGTGTGGGTGCGCTCACTAGGGAATGTTCATGAATGTAAGTTGCTACGTGCGTGTTTGTGTTAGTCATGAGTTTATCAGCTCCTTTAGCCAGACAGGAGTTGTTATGGTGGGACAGATTCTGCTAGACGTCTCTGTTCACACCAGACTGACAGAGAAGCGTGGGTGTTTAAGGCGGGGGCGAGTTGTTTGGCATTACACCGACACATATCAGCATTCATGCAGAATGCATTCACAATTTCACTTCAACACTCATACAAACACACACACACACATATATACTGTATATATATATATATAAAAACCAAAGGAGAGATAAAAACAGCAGGCCTGACTGTCGAAATACCAAAGTAAAGCCAGGAGAGCAAGATGTGGCACAGGGGCAGAAGCAGCTCAGTTGGTTTGTAAAAGTTATTTAAGGGTGCTGTACCTACAGGGACAGGACTGGTAAAAGTAAACAGATGTAAAGCTCCTGTGGAGTGTGATGTCATGGCTCCACCAGGCACACACACACACACACACACACACATGCATAAAAACTAAGTACAAACTACTGGCTTACTCCTCAGTCATTACTCCACCGTAACACTTATGCAACCAGTGAAAAAAACAGCAGCCATTGTTGATTGGCTTCATGGTGTCTGGGTGCCAGTTATGACCGTAGCGTTGGGGATAGGCAGAGAGAGACCAATGGAATTAAAACGCATCTGTCTCTACATAACCAACATTTGTTGAGAATTTACTTCCTCTATCTGCACTGAGTAATCACAATACTTAACCACTGTTAATTTATGTTCACTAGCTGAAAACTGTTCAATGTTTAAAGGTCTGAAAGGGATATTCAGTGAGTGATGGTGATATAGCTATGAGATGTCATTATTATGAAATGAATATAATGACCAACGTGATTTCCTCTCTATGATTTAATCAAATGTATGATTATGGTCTGTTTTTATCAGATGAATACAAACAATAGTTTTAATGAATGTTCTGATATGTGATCTTATATCATTACTTACTGTGTTAAAATGGATCTGTACTGTTATGGATAATCAAATCATCTGAATAAAGAGGAAGCCATGGGTGTGTAACTTCTGGAAGAGTAGCTCCCTCTACTGGAGATAATGTGTCATGTCGCTTTCATTCTTGGCCACCACGCGCCCACACACATTTAGACATATAGAAGCAAAGGTTATATCAAGTCTGGTCGAATGGTCTTTGTGAGTTTTGTCAGATTCATGACCACAGCTTATAAAAGTTTATACATTTAAATTAAGTTTAAAGTTTATAAATGACCTAAATTATGTGCTTAATAAGGCTGCAATTACTCTCTCTTTTGCTATTCACTGTACAGGAGATGAGCTTATGCGTTGTGTTGACCTTTACAACCAGTCCCAGTCCAAATGGTTTGAGGAAATTGTCACCACAAGCCTGGTAAGAGGCCATGGATATCTATTATTTTAATGTAAATGCAAAATAATAATAGGCAGGTTTTGTTATTCTTTAGCATCCAAAAGGCTGCACATTCATCCACATGCAACAATGTGTGTAGCCTTTGGATAATGTGGCCTTGAACTAATTTAGCCTCCATTTCTCCCCCTACAGGAGTTGGAGAGATTAGAGGTGGAGAGAGTAGAGATGATTAGACAGCATCTGTGTCAATACACCACCCTACGACATGAGACGGACATGTTCAACCAAAGTGTAAGTGAAACTAAAACCAACCACTACAAAATGACACTTTTAAAGTCCCTATGGACAGCCTTTGACTTTTTTTTGCAATTTAGTGACATCTTTTGTTTGTGTAATTAATTTAAATGGGCTAGAAAAAGCGTGGCTGATCAACGAAAGCTGACCCTGTATAAGCACCTGTTTTGTGTCACTAATTGCCAAAAATGTGTTTGAAGTTATTAGCGGACATCTGACAAAGTTGGAGACAGTTAACTACTTCAAGATTTTCTGAAGCAACACATTTATTGTTTTATTCCAAAACATCTATATTTATATCTTGCAACGAAGCAAACTGCTTTCGTTGCAAGTATGAAGTGAAATAGTTTTTCAAGATATAGTAGCTAAAGTGAGCATGTCCAGGGTTCAGTCCAAGCTAACTGCTGTGCCTTTGTTTGTCCAGACGATGGAGCCAGTGGACCAGCTCTTGCAGAATGTCGACCCTGTCAAGGACAGAGAGTTGTGGGTTCAGGAGCACAAGACTGGAGAAATCAGGCCTGTGGACATTGAGATCTAACCTAAATACTATCTGAGGTTACACATTTAACCCCACAAGACACGCACATTTTGGCCCTGAGGTGTGTGCTCTGAGGCTGACCTTTGGATAACACCTGGGCTTCAGGTCATCTGTCTTAAACTAAGATGTAGACTGGTGAGTGCCCACAGACTCTTCCAAGCAGCCTCAGCCTGCTTATTACATGATGGCTGAGAACAACTGATGAGAGCTCTGAGTGGGGACTTTATATATGAAGTGTAATAAGTGTTGTTCTGTCGTTTGCAAAGGAGTACCAATGTTATACTCAAGTGAAGTGCACAAGAATGGGAATAGTTGGAGCGCAGGAGGTGAATGCTAAAATGTTAAACTAATTGCACAACAGTGGAAATAAATGTATATATTAAATAGCTTTATGCGACGCACAAAATAAATTTTTTGTGCGTGCTTCTGCTTTGTAAGGTATTTCAGTAATCCAGTTGTGAATGGATGGAGCTAGAGTTTGTACATTGTTGGCAGATTATTTTGAATATGCTGCTAATGAATCTGACCTTATGGAATTCACTCACCGAATGAGTCGGCTAGAGGACAAGATAATATTAGCACTAGCATACAGTATGTGCAGTTTAGGATACTGATACTGTTTAGGATTCTGCATGCTTTAAAATTACACATCTAAAAACCTGTTTTGGTAAATGTAGTATCTTCAAACTGTCAATTAATTTTCATGAATTTCTGATCCATCAATTCTTTACGACATTTATGCAAAAATGCACATTCTATCCCACATTTTTCAGTGAGTATTGGCTTGAGCATTAATTCAAATGAAATTGAAGTGATTTGTTATTATTTGTACTGTTGGTTGTGTTATGTGATGAGGGATTTAAAAAAAATGAAATTTCAGGTAGAATGAAGGATGGAAAGTAGTCAAATTGTGGAATCTTCAATGAATAATCAGTCATCAATATACTGATGTGATTCTGTCATATTCTTCTCTATATCAGTATAGGCTTACTGTGAAAATGTAATGATAATTTACTTGCAAATCAGGTCCTATATTTCAGCATAACATGACCACTGAGTGAAGAAGTTTCATAAATTTGTAAAAGCTAAATGTTTGGCAAAACTGTTTTGCCTGACTGTTTTTAAAATTAAAATAACTAAAACTATCACCTTTTAATTTTTATTACATTACAAAAGGTGACATAGATATATAATTTTTGGCTGTTTCTGCTAGTGATATATCCATGTAATATAAATATTTTGTTATTTTTCTTTATAATCACAGTCAATATTTCTCAAAAAAGTGGAAGAATGGGGATAATTTCGAATAAACTCTCCATCGGCTGAGGATTTAGGCACATCACCAGATAATTCACCAGTTCGCCAACAGAGGTCCCCATCCCCCTACTATTAGATTCACTACTAGAACCTTGTTTCCCACACTGATTCATCACAGTATATATACACCCCTTGCCCTAGTCTCGGTGTGAGGCCTTGTTTCTCTCATGATCACTACGGAGCAGTCTGCTCCTGATTGGTTACCCGTGTATAGTACGACCCCTGTTTGGATCTACCTGAGCCCGCTACCTGGATCTTCCCTCTGACACTGCCCTGGTTCCTGAACTCCTGCCTGCTGACTCTAATTATCTCCTGGATTGACCCGGTGTCCGACCATTTGCCTGTCTCTCAACTATTCTTTCTCGCTCTAGCTGCACTGCTCTGTTCGCTGGCCCAAGATGCTCTGATCCCCTGACTACGTCGAATGGTTGTATTGTTTCTAATAAACACTCTCGCTATTGGATCTTATCTCATATCTCCTGGGTCTTTGTTACACCAACTATAAGTTGAATATGATAAATGCCTGGGTAAATTGTTATAGAGTGCTTGATCATAAAACACCTTACCAAACATACCTTCATTGTATAGCTTCTCATAAGTTACTGTGACAATTTTCAGACTCCTGATAATTAAAAGTTCTTGGCCCAGAGCCAGAACCATGCTTTTTGATAGATGGTGTTTTTTCATTTTTTTCAAGTCATGCAAAAAGTGGAGCTATATTGCTCAAACCAAAGATGACTCACTCACATGTCAATGTTTGTTTGCATGAATGTTTTTTTTGTTAAGTACAGAGCAATACATAAACAATTTGCACATTAAATTGTGCAGAACAACACAAACTCTACATCACGTGAAACAAACAGATCTCGCCAATGTTGCTTGAGGTACTTTTCTTTGGTGGACAGAAATCGAACTCCTCATTTGAGCTGTTCTGCTCACTTCACCTCAGAAGCATATAAAAGAGGGGTCAGTGTCCCCAGAACTGTGGGTGGGAAACATTTTTTCCACTATACTAATTCTCTGCACATAAAAGTTGTACTGTAAGTTGTACATGGGTTGGATTGGTGTTAAGTTGTTGGAGCATTCTGAACGTTATGTTTCCTGGCTCACAACATTTCGTAAGATTCTGTATTCATATACAGATATCTGTTATAGAGATTAGTAATTGGCTGGTTATAGGCTAGCATATTTTAAAAGAAATATATTATTTCAAGGCAATGATAGACGGTATGCTTTCTGTGACATAATCTTAGATATTATATCTTATATATAGTAGAAATATACATTAGCAACTGGACTGGAATTTATCACGTTATCCTATAGAAAGTGTTAAGAGTTATTATTTGGTTAGCCTAATATCTCAGATGAAATATGAATATGACATAAATTAACTATCTTCATGTAAAGCACATACAGTAAGTACACCAACATTATACACTTACCAACATTTCCCATGTAAAGACAAATTATAATGGCACTTACTTCTTATCAGAGCATGGTGTATTTTAACCCTCCTACCTGGAGGGGTTCTTGCTAGAGGAGGAGACGCCCTTGGTGCTAGAGCTTCTGCTGGAGTCAGTCCCATCCTTAGTGGAGGATCTCGTGCTTCTGCAGGTTACAAGAAACATGGGATACTTTGTATGGAGCAATGGTACAATACAAAGAAAGCAGGGCTGTATCTAAAATTGCACAATTGACTTTTCTACCTACTTCACACTCATTTCCAATGGTATGTTTTTGACTGCCCCACAGTGGTTAAACAAAGGTATAACATGAATTAAAAAGCACAATCCAGAAGAGGCTATTTATATAGAAAACCATCCTGTCTTTGAAGTGTTCATATTGTCCTCAGACAGGTGTCAAATCACAGCTACAGGGTTATCAATAAGTTATATAGCTTACGAAGGACCGCACATTTTTATTGGAGGGTGTTGTCTTCCGACCCTCCTGTCTAGAGGATCTCTTGTGAGGGGAGGAGTTCTTATTAGAGGACTGTGAGAGTCGGTCCCTAAGGAGCTCACATCATCCTCCTCAGTGGCATCTCCACCATTCAGTTTACGCACCTTGACAAGAAACAGACTATTGGTGTGAATTATGGTGCAATCATACAATACAATGAGTTCAGGTACGCCTGTTTGATTCAGTGGAGGCTGACAAAGGACAGGGGCTGGATGCCAGTGTTAGGGCATGAATGACACTCTAGATATAGTTATTATGAACTTTACCATGCTAATAAATGCGTCACCACTGACAGTTCAGGAGCCTATTTTCAACAAAGGGTAGCCTAAGTACTGTATAGTCATTATTGTTAGTATTATGTTATGTATGTATATATGTTATCGTAAGAAAGCTGACATTGTGTCCAGTTGCTGAATTACACATTCTTCTTAGGCTAAAGCAAAATCATTTAATGGCAAACCAACATTTCACAGTCTACACCTGAATAAAAATCAAATAATTATCCATCCAAATCCTCCAACAATGTTAGAAAACTCTATCAGTAAACCCAATGTGTATTTTTTTTATTTTGTCACCGCTTGTTCGACTAATAGGCTACTTAAGTAGCGAGCATATAACTCACATTAATGTGCTAATAGTGACAATTACCACAGAATGAAGGTTTTTTCTTCGATAGCGGATTGTTAACACTGTATCTCCTTGTTTCTCTCAACCTCATCTATGAATGAATGAAAAACACAATACAATACTGTTAATAACATTTTATTGCAACATTTTATTTGGTTGAATACATTCAAATAGGAAATTCAAGAGCAACATTTAGGATGCCTTTGGAATAACGTGTTGTAGTTTTTCCTCAATCAATTTTACATTAAACATTATGAACCAGCTAGGAAATTGGTGGCACTACATCCTGGTTATTGTTGATAGAGCCACAACGTAACTCTTAAATACTGACAACAAAAGAGTATATTTTAGATACATTTCAATTCACTGTGGAATGGACAGTACACCTTATTCCATACTCAAAGTCACCAAAACATTTGTGTTGACCAGTATGGGACACAATATTAACAAAGACAAAACCTCATTCCTCACATCATATTGAAGAACTAACATGCCACAGAATACGGTGAGGGAAATCCAGGCCACAACTTCACTACTCAATCATGAGCTTCTTGAGGGAGTTGAGATACGCTGGGATGAGGGAGCTGACAGACTCGTTGTCATCGTTGAGGATTTTCTCACCCCTGCCCTCTGACCCTACAGAGCTGGGGGACCTTACCAGCCCGGGGTATGGTGTGCTATAACCCTGGAGCAAAAAAGGAAAAGGGGGTCAATATAATTCATATATTCAAATAGAATTCATAAAATAAACATTTTCTGACAAATACAAAAACAAGGTCCAGTAAGCAAAACTCCTAACCAGGTATGTGCTCCAACCGCTGCCAGGTTAGGACTTTGACAAACTGGACCTGTTTTTTCCACCTGTGCAACTTACAGAGGAGTAACCCTTGCCGAAGCTGCCTCTGTTCTTGGTCCTGATCTTAGTGAGTGCGGATTCAGCGATGTCAGCCCGTTCCTCAGCGTCATCCAGCTCATGGACCGTCTTTCTGTACTTGGCTAGGTTCATATTTGCTTGCTCCTCCTAGAAGAGGAATATGGGAAACAAGCACACATTTAATAGTGGTTTGAAACATACTGGAGTAACTGTTTCAATAGTATAGCTGAGGGATAGATATTCTTTCAACAGGGCCATCATCTATAGTTATTCTGCTGTATTATATTATACTGGTCTATAAACACAAATGCATGTGAGGAATTAGAAAACATTTATGACTGAGATTTAGGATCTTAAATTTTCTAGAGATATGGGACACCTACAGTAAAGTATTAGTACGTAACTGTCATACTACTTAAGAACTGCAAAAACATCTACTTTCAATCACAGTTGTACAAGCATCGTGCTTAGACGCAAACTGAAAGCACCTGATTGGATGAACCACATGGAACCACTTGGAATCCCAGTGTACTGTATGTGTGCAGTTTGCATCACTCTCTGCTCACTAGTGGCCAGAATTGCCAACTATGCCTTAAATAGTTGAGGTAATGTGTCCATGGGACTATACAGCATATGGGAGACAACTCCACAATTAATAGATACAATTATATTGCAGCCAAACATAATTTCTTCATATAAAAATATTAAGAGATTGTAGGTTGAATTAGCTTCAACCGAAAGAGATGAAGTGACTCACGGCTTCCTCCACTTGTCTCTTGTAGGCCTTCATCTTGTTCTGCAGCCTCTCCACAAGCTCTTGCATGCGCTGCTGATTCTTCTGGTCCTCCTCAGACTGGAACAGCAGCTCCTTCAGGCGACGCTCGTTCTTACGCAGAGTCTTCACCGTTTCGGCGTGGCGCTTCTGCTCCGAGTCCAGCTCCAGCTCCATCTCCTTTACCTGGGGGGAGATGAAATCACCTCAGAATGAAGGGCCGTGGTGCGCATGTTTGTACACCGGAAACCCACTACACCACAGCTTATTTGCTCACACCTTTCCCTCCAGTTTCTGGATGAGCTTCTTCCCTCCTTTGAGGGCCATCTGCTCAGCCTCGTCCAGCCTACTGCTCATGTCTTTGATCTGGGCTTCCAAGCCCTTTTTCACCCTCTCCAGGTGGAGCGTGTGTTCCTGCTCCAACCGCAGCTCCTCCGCCACACGTGCTGCCTGCAGACAGAGACAGCAGTGACGTAAAGGCCCCATATCATTCCAATTTCCACTGACAGACTTTGTCTCCCTTTAGGTTGAACATTCTGTTTCACTTGGTGTTGCAATCTTTTAACATTCCCTAATTGATTTGGCTATCTGACTGGGAGTGGAAGGATATGTCAGAGATGATTGCTTCCAATCTACGAATTATGTGGGGCCAGATCTGACTATTTTTTTTACACAGTGATTTTTGGCTAAAAGGACATGTTAGATAGATGCAAATGAGTACAGCCCTTTTGAGTGTCTTCAGAAACACATCTGACCACACAACTGGAAAAACGTAAATTTTGTAATAGTACAATAGTTTTATTGCCAAAAATAAATTGTATTAATATTCTGTATATGTCTTTCAGACTTTGGAGTCTCAGGAGAATTCATTGAGAAAATATTAATCCAGTTTGGAGCCGCTACCGCTCCTTGGTCGAGCTCGCCGGTGTATTAAACCACCGTCCGTCGGCCGTCCATGCGACCAGCGCACCCCAGCTGCTGCGCACACCTGTCTCCAATCCCCTCATGAGGGGAATTGTCTGTGATTGTTTCGTGTTTGGTTGCTGCTCTGCTGTTTGGTTGCTGCTCTGCTGTTCGTTTCGCAAAGTCTTGATTAAATGTGCGTTTCGCACTTATTACCCTAATTATAAATAATTATAACAAATTATAATAAATAATACATTTTTTAAATTTTTCCACATTTCCACACTGTTATTACCCTAGTCTCCGTGCTTTCGTGTCTGCCCCTGCACTCAACACTCTACTCGCGCTGACAGTTTGTGTGTGTAAATTGGCTTTTCTTTTAAAGGGTAAGTATTTAAAGAGGACCATCATATCTCTAGTTCCTGCGTTAGCTTTACCTCACAGTTGGCCTTCTTGGCCTTGTCTGTGAAGCTCCTCAGCTCGCCCTGCAGCTCCTCGTGCTCCTGCTGCAGCGCCTGAACATCCACCTCCAGCTTCCTCCTCCCACTCAGAGCTGACTGGAACTGCACAGAGACGTATGGGAGAAAACAGGGTCACCGGGACCCTAGATTACTTTGGGAGTGAAGCCAAGACAGATGCCTGTACCACTCACACATTTTTGGGGTGTGCGCGTGTGTGTCCGATTGTGTGCTTTCGATACAAATCCAAACACAATGGCTGAAAAATGTTTCTCTCAAACATGAGATTTGATCAGATAGTAATCATGGTAGTAGTTCTTAGTAGTATGACATTTACAGACAAAACTAAATTCAGCTCAGGTATTGTGCATATTTATACTAAATATGGAAATGCCCTTCCCAAAATGGGTGCTTTAAAATCCATATGAATTTGAGAACTACTACATCTACCCCTTTTCAATTCATCCCCATATACGTATCTGAAGTCAACAATGTTTTATGCTGACTACAGACTAGTCTACCAGCATATCAGGATGGTTTTGTGTATTCACACTGCTCAGATCAGAACTGCAGGAAAGATACCTGGCTGTTGAGGTCATTATATTTCTCATTGGTCTCCTGCAGCTCCGTCTCCAGAACCTTCCGGGCCCTCTCTGCATTGTCAAGGGTGGCACGCGTCTCCTCACCCTCGCTGACCAGTAGGAGGCAGCGTCGCTCCACAGCTGCCAGCTCCTCTCTGCCCTCCTCATGACTTCGCATTTCCTCCTCCAGCTGAGCTTGAAGCTCCTAGTACCAGTGCCAAATCACACCAATTAGTTTAGTATCTTATAATGTCATTTCTGAGAGTTTAATGGTATGGAAGAAAAGAAACAGAATAAATCTGTGTAAAGGAGGGAAATTTAGAAAAGAGAATTATAAGGAAAGAAGAAAAAAATAATAATACATTATAATAAATAATAGGTTTTTTTAAACAATTTAATTTTTCCAAAATAATGTACAGCCAAATTTCCACATATCTATCTAATTTGTAGAAGTAAATAAATATGGAAAATAAGGAAAGAATACTTTTACGCAAAAGAGCGAAATCGGAGAGTGATAAAAGATATATATTTCCCAATACCTTAATCTGCTGCTGCATTTTCTTGCTGTTCTTGCTGAGCTCAGCATTGGTTTTGGTCAGCAGGTCCATCTGGACTTCCAGTTCGTTGATGTCGGCCTCCAGCTTTTTCTTCAGCTTCAACCCCTCGGCTCGACCTTTGACCTCCACATCCAGACTGGCCTGCAGCGACTCTAGTGCCCTCTGGTGGCTTTTTCTGACAGTGGAGGTGAGAGGAAGAGCTGGATAACAGATGAACTGAGCTACACATCATCAAGGGTTTGCTGGAGCAGAAAGGGTGATCAAAGAAGAAAACTAAAGGTGGGAGACAGTTTCATTAGACATTAGTCTTACCTGGAGAGTAAATGTACCAGGACTTGTGAAAATAATAAAAGAGAGGGTGAAAAATAAAGTTAGAGTATCAGAGTCAAGTTCCATAGACGAGGAACATGTCTTTGAGGCTTTGAGTTAAGGGGCCTCAGACTACCTGGCAGCTTCCATCTCCTCCTCCTTCTCCTGAAGTCTGCGCTCCAGGTCTCCTTTAGCCTGAGACAGTTCCAACTGAAACCTTAGTACCTTTGTCTCCTCCGCCTGGAGATCAGGGCCAAGGGAGAATGGAAAATGGACAAGGGAAAATGGACAAACAGAGAAACAGAAATGATGAATGAACTCGTATTAAAACACACCATCTAAACATTACTCTGGTAGTTTACTCCCAGAGTGTCGTGAATGTAGTAAGCACTATCGCATTCCTACTATGCAAGATAATGGGTGCACGTAGCATGAGCATGGTGCCGCACCTCGAGTGCAGCCTCAGACTCCTCCAGCGAGGCTTGTAACTCTTCCTTTTCCATTTCAATCTTCTTCTTTGCCTTTTGGAGCTCGTGGACACTCTTACCTCCATCTGAGAGCTGGTCTGTGAGGTCTGCCATCTCCTCTAGTAGAGTGACCACAGTCAAAGTATCTTTGTTATTCTAAGACACTGCACGTCTGTACATCGAGTATCTGATCTGATCTTCCTTTCTAGGGGAACAATGATATGAAATGATAAGAGCTATACATTAAAGGGGTTGTATTTATTGTATTTATTTGTCCCTGTAGCACTCACAGGGATAGGGCTTGTGCATGTGAGTGTGTGTGCACGTGAGTGTATGCGCACTATGGCCAATCGTGTGATTTAATCGATTCATATACTAAAACAATGGTGGTTCCTCTAAACCGAGGGATTTCATGTTACTGAAAATGCATAATCCTTCTAGATCTGACACACAAAGCAGCTTCTTTCTGGCAATGGGCCTTTAAAGTTGTGGTCAACTATCTTTACTCCTCCGTACAGAATCCATATGTGCAGCATGTTACCTTGGTAGGCCTTGTTCTCCCTGCGTTGAGCCTCTAGCTGCTCCAGCGCCTCCTCGTGGGCCGTCTTAAGTTTGAAGAGCTCTGTGGCATGTTGCCTGCTCTCCTTCTGACAGCTCTCCACCTCCGCCACCAGCTCTTCAGACTTCTGCTTCCAGTCAGCCAGCTGCTTCTCCAGGATGCGTTGCTTCTTATCCAGGGCCTGGCCGCAGCCACTGGCCTGGGGGGGGGGGGGGGGACATGACAATGAATAGGGAGAAGGTATCTATGTATCGATGCTCTTAGCTATACCTGACCAATCACGTGTTATAAAATGTGATGCTAAATAATAGCATAAATTAGAAGTGCAGAGAATTGTTCGTTTAAGTTTTCATAATGTTTAGTTAGAGAAAAGAACATAAGAATGTGAAATGGGCAGTTTTTGTGACACCAGCAGACATGGGGCGTAGCACAGTGGTTTTCAAACTTTTTGAGCCACCACCCCTCGAAACATTTTCATGCCGCAACCCACAGGGGGGATCCCAACCCACACTATTGGTGTAGCAAACAATCTACCTTCTCCAGGTCCATGCAGAGATCTTCCACTTCGCCCTGTAACCTCTGCTTGGTCTTCTCCAGAGAGGAACACTTGGCCTGTGTGGCTTCTACAGCCTCTTCAGCCTCCTGCAGGCGAGACACCAGCTTCTTCCTGTAGGACGCACATGTTGTTTGGTGTATGGAAACACATAATCAGAGTCAATCTGAGTCAGATGGTATCTTATGAGCATCACATAACCAAAGATAGCATTTATATCCCACCTACCATAGGTCTTTTTAGGCCTACATGAGGTTTAAACTTACAGTGGTAAGTAAAGTGGTGTGGTGGGCCAGCCTGGCTACAAAAATTGATTATCTTAAAGAGCCTAGAAAGATAAATCCATAAAAACCTTTGTAATTTAGGGCACATCCTGAGGTGGTACATAAGCAGTTGACAGTATTTTAACCCTCCCTTCCCCCTGAGCAGGGTGTTTTCATACTGTATGTAGTGTACATGCAGAATATTAAAGCAAAAATAACAGTTAGCTTCGAACAACTATAAAATCCCTGGGATGAGATGAACTACTTTCAGCAAAAGTCGCACACGTACACACATGCATAAATCAGAGTTGGAGTGATCCAGGGATCTGTTTGTTTACAGCTCTGCCCCTAGTGGCCAGAAAATATACAAATACACTCTACCCCCTTAAAACACCTAGTTTATAAGACATTTGTTGGATGATCAAATGCGTCAAAAGTCTGGAGCCTTACTTGGCGTCCTCTAGCTCGTCTGCATGCTGTATGGCATCAGCCTCGTTCTTGGCCCTCCAGTGCGTCACCTCGCTGTTCAGCTTGGACACCAGCCTCTGCAGCTCCAGCTTGCTCTCCTGTTCCTCCTCCAGATGTTCCTTCAGGCCCTCGCACTCCTGCCGCACGGCGCTCAGGGTGCTGCTGAGAGCCTGCTTGGCCTGGGGGAGACACCAGGGGCTGAATGTGTGAGACCATCCTGATCCGGCAGGCACCGCAGGTTTTGTTCACTTTGTAAGTCAGCCTGGAAATGCTCCATTCAAAATTGCTCCTAGTAGAGGCAGTGCCAATAGGTGTAAATCAACTCATGTTTTCTACTGTACTCTACTGACTCCCGCTACACCTACTTGCACAGTTGTATAGTACATTTAAACAGTGAGCTGGGGCAGACATTTCTGGGGGGCATTATATCTCAATCGAGTGTACATTTCTTGGGCCAGGCATGGAAAACAATAGAAAAATCACACACACACACGCACACCTTGACTTCTTCATCCAGTTGTTTCTTGAGCTCTTCGTGTTGTGATTGGACGAGAGTCTTGGAGCGACTCAGCTGATTGGCTCTGCTTTCTGTCTCCTCTAACTGCCGGCTCAGGTCTGCGTTGTCAGCTGCCAAACCATTAATGTGTGTATATTATAACTATATAACTACTGTAAATACCATGTACTACTTTACAATCATACCAATTGCATGATAACTAAACAAATGTATTGTTGTATTGTTACAACTATGGACATAAATTTACAACCAATAATAAAGACAGCCCTTTCAGAGGCTTTGGACCTAGAATGAATATAAAACATCTTCAGTAATCTTCAAGAAAATTTAAGGCAGCTGAGGCCAATATGCTACAGTTGCAATCCCCGTCTAGCTTCTAGTTAGTATGTTGTCTAGTATATGATAATAATATCTGTCTGTTTCCAATGGCTGTGCCCTGGACTGAGGCCAGTCTTATACTCTTTATGTCTATTTTGTCTTTAATATTCCCTTAGATCGACTTGTGCCGTGGACTTGTCCCTCTGCGTGCACCTTGACCAGTAAACTAGGGTCCTGAATGTCTAGTACCTGTAAGTCTGTTTTTAGCGACGTTGACCTCTGTGAGTGCCCTCTGAAGGTCATCCCCTCTGGCGTGGGCCTCCGCAATCTGTTCCTCCAGCTTTTTCAGCTGGCTGTCTGTGGACGTCTGAAGGAAGAAATGATAAAGTATAACGCTTATTTGTAATTAAAAGTCGCATAACGCTCCCTGAAATTATTTACTCCAGTGAACAAACATTTTGAGCCAGGGCACCTAACCCCTAAAGTTATGAATCACTTTGCGACATCGCAAACTATGAATAACTATATCAATAGCATAATATATAGCATACAAAATAGAACCACCATAAACACCACTGAAAATGTATGCATAATATTAATGTTAATATTAATGCAACATAAAAAGTGGCCTACACAAAATGTTGACAACCCTCATACCATGGCCCATTGGGGGGCACGGGTCCCACACTATGAAAACCCCTGATATACTCACTGTTAACCAGTGGCCAGCTGTAAATCACAGAGAACCAGGGTTTCATTTAGTAACTTAACATTACCACAGAGCACTCGCTAACCTTGGCCTTGTGAAGAGTGTCAAGTGACGCAGCCAGATCCTCCACTTCCACTCTCAGATTCTGTTTCTCTTTCTCCAGCTTGGCCCTGGTCCTCTGCAGAACCTCGCACTGCTCGACCAGCTCGGCCATGGTGTCACCGTGCCGTTTCCTTAGCGACGCAGCAAGGGCCTCTGACTGGACCGAGGTCTCCTCCAGGTCCCGTCTCAAGCGCTGGAGCTCCGCCTCCCGCTTCTTGTTCACCTCCATCTGTTTAGTGCAGAAATGAAACGTGTGTTAAAAGGTTATGACTCTACAGTCACTTTCCAGGTACTTATGTTGGCTTAAGTAAGTGGTAAAACTCAACAGCTGTGGTCCAATGGGGGTGCCTATACTCTATTTAGTTATGCCTATACTCTCTAGTGGTGTAACTGCTACTGTTTTACTCATACATATTTTCTAAATTTGACAATTAGATTAGATAGATAGAATATGCTATATTTTCATGAAAAAGCTCCACATTTAAATGTTAGAGATGTTGTCGTGGTTATACATTTGTTGTGTTTGTTGCAGTCAAGTGCAGTTCGCACCTGTGAGGCGGTAGCACCTCCAGCCTCCTCCAGCCGGTCAGTGAGGTCATCCAGTTCCCTGGTTAGATCAGCGCGCTGCTTCTCTACCTGAGAAGAGATAGATTTATATCTTACAGACACATACCAGATGAGAGGAATCAAGCTGAGCCAAAGGCAGCTCTGTTGGTGAATGTATGCCAAGCAGTGCTATATAGTGAATGACATCACCAAGGTCTCCAGGTGTCAAGGAGTCGTTTCTGGGTAGAACGGTAAAATACTGAAATGTTCATGATAGCCTGCTACAGGCCTTAAAGGTGCACTCCTTAGTTTTGCAGATTACCTTTATGGCTGAAACCTCTGTTACACTAACATTGTTGTTTTTCCCCTCCCACAGTGCTGAGAGGCTGGCTGGCACTCCTCTCTACGTCTCCTCCTAAAGTACTCATAGGCTCACATCTGCTCTAGCTCTCCCCCTACAGCAGAAGGTGCACGTTTGTGTATAGTTGTGTTTCAAAACTTAGGGAGGAAATTTGGGGTTCCGGGGGGGCTACAATGCCATTAAGTCTCATTTTAAAGGAAGCACAGTGTGTATTTTTTTTAATTGAAAAAAAAAATCATCAAAGCCAAACCAAATATCCTGTCAAAATATCAGAAGCTATGTAGCATTTATAGATTTAAGAAAACCATATATTGTTATATTTTTGTCTGGTTTTACATTCACATTGACATTACAACTGCTAAATTAATCCATTTGTAGGTTAGTGACATATGTACAGTATTTGGATATATATCCATGGATAAGAGACCACCACACCATAAATATAATATATACAGTATATATATATATATAATTGTATTTATATTTAATATATATATATATATATATACATATACTAAAATATTTAATATATATTTTTAATATTTCTATTATTATATTTTAAAATATGCAGTGGTCACTTAATTATTTTCATGGCTGTATGTAATGATGGCTGTGGTGAGTATGTCATTAACTTTGTTTTGATAAAGGACAAAATATTTGCGCTCACTTCTCATTTTGAGTCTTATTTGTGCTCACAAATCTTAATATTGCGTCCGCGAGTCACTGATCTGCACGTGTGTTATTTGAAACCACGCGTGAGACACAGATCTGTGTGCTTGATATTTGGCACTAAATTATTGCCATAGGGTTCCCTCCTGCAACACAGACCCAAGATTAAAAAACCTTTTGCATATTTGTTGCATGTTAAGTGCTTTTAATTCCTCTTTAACCATTTTATTGTGTTACTATCTGGAATTTAATTGTATTTAATTAGTTTTTTTTGGTCACATACACTAGTCCGTTATGTCGGGGAAAAACAAAACTATATTAAATAATTATCTAATCCAATATAATTCCAGGTTGTAACACAATAAAAAGTCCAAGGGTGGGTGAATACTTATACCAAGCTGGTTACAAGATTTAGAAATGCCAAAGTCTAAGATCTGAGCTGGACGGTCTGAGGCGTTCTCACGCTCAAACGCGGCGATAAACATATGGCATGGTTTTATCAGTCTATAACAGTTGGACCATTAAATGTACAAACAGCCAGGGTTCCAGCTTGTAATGAGCGCTCGTTGTGTTTACTGGGACCGTCACTGGGATCGTAGAAGACCGCCATAGTAGTGTCAGAGAGTCGTCTATGTACAACACCTCTAGAAAAAACCACATGATAACCTGGGTAGGTTAGTACTTTCAAATAAACCCCCCTACCTCCTCAAAATCCACAGGTGAGTTACAAACACTCCAAAGGCTTAACTGGGCTCTCAGCTGAATCATTGCTCTCCTTCACTGCTGACATAATCGTCATCTCCTATAGCTCAACTGCTAACAAGTGGCTCAGCACTTCCCTGTTCCCACAACAGCCCCTCATGGAAAAGCACATTTATACAAGTCTGTGTGTTCTTTTTCTTACTTGCTTACATAGTGATGATGTTTTTTACCTACAGAGTGAGGACATTTTTGGAAAGTGAGGACATTTTGGCCGGTCCAACTTTAAAGGGCTGTTTGAAGGTTAAGACTTGGTTTTAAGGGATAGGTTAGAATTAGGTTAGGGTTAGGATTAAGCATGTAGTTTTGATGGTTAAGGTTAGGGTAAGAAGCTAGGGAATGCATTATGTCAATAGAGCTCAACAGTGTGGATCTGGAAGTAAAAATGCATTCATTCATACAATGAGTCATAATTTCGTAACCATCCAATGCAGACTTACCACTAGCTACGAGGTTGTGATACGATAGCATATGTTCCCGTAGAAGAAATAAGTCTGTATGATATCAACCTTGTTTTAAGAAAAAAATGTTTTATTGTTTTTATTTGTTTTATTCGCGCTGTCAAGGAGAAGTACTACACTACCCACAGTCCTCAAGTGTAACAGCGACGTCTCTGATTGGTGGAGCTCGCTGTTGCCATGGAAATGTTTAATACCCATTAACAAGCCTGGCTATGATGCTCATCACGCTCGTTAAAGCATTTTGGCGCAATGTTTAAAACCTTCAAATGTCATGTTGGCTACAGCTAGCTTGTAACTGCAAGGTCGTTTATTACGTTGACCAGAGCAACCATCAAGTTTTTAGCATGCCCCTGTGAATCAATCAATAAGACTTTACTTATATAACGCCTTTCTTGCAAGAATAATTTAGCAATAAAATAT
>JAOEHI010040842.1:0-21976 GCA_025447815.1 Percopsis transmontana
CCCCCCCCCCCCCCCCCCCCCCCCCCCCCCCCCCCCCCCCCCCCCCCCCCCCCCCCCCCCCCCCCCCCCCCCATTTATTGATTGATTTGTCTACCTGTTTGTTCGCATGCACTCTCAATCGCTCTGTCTGTATTGTGAACTTTAAGGACCTATACAATATGTATCTCTGTGGAAAATGTATCAAAAGTGAACCTGTAGAAAAGTGGACCTGTTCTTTGTGTGTGTGTGTGTGTGTGTGTGTGTGTAAACTAAAAGACAATAGAAAACAGAAGTGGATAAGCAAGGCAAAGTGCACCAGGAGAGGAGAGGAAGTCCTGGTTCGTTTATTGAACGTTATGTGACTTCTAGCCGACAGCAACTTTCCATGGATGCAGAGAAATAACAGGAAACAACAGCAGTGCTTCGTGCTCACCGCTGCCAGGAGAGAAAAAAGAAAGAAGCAGAGGAAAGGAGGGGTACTGTAATAAAGAAATGACAAGACGATCAGACAGACAGACAGAAATATATAGAATAAATTGACAAATAAAGGTCCAGACTTTTCCTCAGTGTATCCCAAACCATTTCTCACACAATGTATTTTCCTGGCCTGACAGCAAGGCTGGGTGTCTCTATCAGTCACACAGAAGATCAGTTTAGCTTGTCCAAACCATTCCTGCTGTGTGTGTGTGTGTGTGTGTGTGTGTGTGTGTGTGTGTGTGTGTGTGTGTGTGTGTGTGTGTGTGTGTGTGAGAGAGTGTGTGTATATTGGGGGGGTGGCTGAATAACAAGAATTAACATCTGGTTCAGCTCTGCAGTTCATGTTGCTCTCTTGACTATGAGCATTGCCATGGCTCAGATTGACTGTGTTTCTAATTGTTCTCAAATGGCCCAGCTGACCTGAAGGCCCAGTGACTACAGCTTTCTACAGTAACAGTTACTGGACTGAACTGTGTGTTAATCAGAAGCCAGCGTCTCGCAGCCTGCCTGGGGAGAATGATTTCATCCACATGCCTATGGACAGGTTGTTCTACTCCTGGACACTGACCAAGTGCTTTCTCTACAGGACCCTTTGGCATTAGGGAAATAATACAAATTATGTATAATGAATTGAAAATACATCACCGCACTCACACCTGCATTTCTTCCACTAAATTACAGGACAGAACAGGATAGGACACAACTGCTACAATCCAACAACCAAAAAAACGAAAAATAAAATATTCTATAAATATTCCATAACTGTGACCTTTGCAAAACTACGTCTCGCTGGGCCAGACGTGACTACGGCACTGTGTGCTGAGAGTACACGTCTGGGGACATTCTGTTGAAAATTTGGCAACAGAGCAACAAAATCTGGCCCTGACGTGGTTGGTTTTGCTGCCTTTCCCAACAGAACCTGCTCTCACAGTCCACTTCCTCCAGTCTGTACACTTTTAACGTCCGAACACAACAGTGGAACACGGAACTAGCAACCGCATGCAAATGAAAACTATAGATTTATGAGGTAATAATAACGTAAATACATTCTCCTTGTTTAGTATCTTAAAAATGGATATTATAGGCCACTGCTTCTTCCTGTTTTGAACTCCACCGGCACAAAGCGCTGGATTAGTTTAAAAGTTTTAAACTCCCCACCCACATTTGGGCTAAATTGTCTCATAGATGTCCCCAGACATTTTATACAATAGCATAAAAGTCATATGAACTGGGTCAAAACACATTGTGGATCCATCAGTTGTTGACATCATTTGTCCGTTATTATAACCGAAAACTCCTCAATCCAATGGTCTCGTCTCATAAAACACTGGAGGTCAAGAGGGCCACAACAAAAAGACGAGGCCTTTTAAGGAGCCATTTGCACAGGGGCAAGGATGTATTTAAGGAGATGTTTACAGAGCGGTTCTCCTGTTGCAGAGGGCGGGTGTGTTTGTCTAGGCTACCTCACACACACAGTACAAGTATCTTAAGTTAGTCAGCTCCATAGGGCCGCGAGGCTGAAGGCTGTTGAACTTAGCCTCGCTCTATCAAAGAGAAAACACTTAGGGGTATAGAGATGGAGAGATGGGAAGTGACAGAAAGGCTGAGAGGAATAAATGAAAGGAAATGACTCAAAGAGAGAGAGAGTGAAAAAGAGAGAGAGAGATGCAGGCAGTATTAGAGGGTAAGAGATTCAGGGCTGGTGAAGGATAATCTGGTTTTAAGGTTAACTCTGACATGACGTGATATGTCTGCAGTCAGTTTAAAATGGCTATCACTATGTAGATACTGCACTATCACATGTAGAGCAGTGGTTCACAACAGAGGAGATGTAGGCCTACAGGTATATGGTTTATATATAAGTTTGGACACACTTTGGACTTTTTACTAGTACTGTATATATATATTACACTGTAAAAAAAATCTGTAATTTAATTGAATTTTACCTGTATATTTCAAAGATTTTTCCTGTATTTTTGAAATACATGAAAATATTAATAAAATTACAAAGATAGACTGTGAATTTCTTTGTGTAATGTAAAATAACATGTAAAACCAGTAGCTGTGAATAACCATAACATTTCTGTTTTTAAAAGGAAATTGTTGTTTTTTTGCATAAAAATAGTGTTAAAATATATTTGCAAATATATTTTAACTTTAATATATTTTATTTAGTTTTTTATTTAAAACTGATAAAACTGTAAACTTTGTCTTGTGTATATGTATATGTGTATATGTGTAGGCCACTGGTAGTGTACATGTGAGGTAATTCCAAGTCTACTTAAAGTACAGTTAAAGGTATATTTCAAGTATATTAAAGAATGCCTATTTAGAAACCTAGTGTACTTTGACGTGCAAAAATAATAAATAAATTGTAAACTACAATGTAAATTTCACAAGAAAACTTACAAGTATACTTGCATTATAAAAACTATGAAACTAGTAGTTTACTAAGAGTATACTGTTGGGGGTGGATTAGCGCGATTACCCAGCATGCCTCAGGGCATAGACTGTTGATTAGCCCTAATTCGTTATTGTTTAGTTTATACTCTCTTTTTGAGTTTAGTAGAAGTGTATTTGTATTGTTCATCATTTGGTCTTTGTGTTGTGTAAGTTAATTCTTGCGTTAATTTAATGTTATTATGCACAGTGAATGTGACTGTCATTGTGAATGATAATGACCTAACTGTTTGGTAAATACTCTAAAACTCCTGTTTGTGCTCTTTCCAGTTGAAAAATATTTGCCTCAGAGAGCTAAAGCAGTGTCATTCTCCCAAGAATGACCCAGCCCACTTGGTGAAAGTACACTACGTATGAAGTGTACTTTCATTAAATAAAAAGTGGGTTAGAAGTATAAAACTAATAAATAAACTAGTAGTATACCTACATTTTTTTAACATTAAATAAACAAGATTCTTCTGTAAAATTAAGTAATAAAACTTAACTAATAACGGCACTCTTATGCAATTTTAAGCCTTTGTATTATAACTGTATTCGACCATATTTATAGGTAATTTAATTGTTTTTACGGGTGTAAATATCCTTCATTAAACATTTAAAATCCGAAGAATTACATACGATTTAATGTAAAATTAAAGCTACAAACTGTATTTGTATTATGGAAAATTACTGTATTTTTATGAGATAGTTATTTACCGTTATTTCACAGTATTTTTCCGTTTTTATACAGTTTGTTTTTTACAGTGTAGATATCGAATAATACAGCAACCCCAGCTATAAACTGTGAACAACTATATTTTGGGAGCCTTGGGTCAAAACTGCTGTAGGCAGCTCTGGGTCTTCGGTTAATAGTCGATATAAAAGGTCTACAATATGAAAGGTTTTAGGAACAGGGTCAGCTACAATATCCTCTTGTTCACGACACTAAACTTTAGGAGAAAACATATGTGTAGTGTTATTATCCATGTAACCTGTGTGTGTGAGCACACACAAATGTGTATGTAAACCCTTCCAGATTTAGAAGCAGGCCATGCTAGAAGCAGAGGTAGCACTTAGCCGTTAGCCCCCATAAACCATCTCAACAAGTACCTGCTGGCTCCGGGACAGGCCCTTTGATCTCAAACACAAAGTTAAGACACAGATCCTCTAAACTGGACTTCCTCTTCACGGCTGAGTTACTGGAAATATGGCCAATAAGCCTTGGGATTCATAAATAATTTTTAAGCAACATATGTGTTTCCCCTAAATTCAAACAGTTTCTTAAATGGTTTAGTCTACTGAAGAAACCTGAAAGTGATTCTTCAAAGATAGGTTTCAGCCCCTTTGGCCATGTACCAGTGATGCATACAAATTACTAACAAATGGTTATGGCTTCTGCTTGTAATATCTCAAACACTGAAACACCTGTAAATATGTTTTTGGGTTAGAGTGAAGTTGATGGCTGTGTGCCCAGGCCAGTGATAAATAACCAAGAACAGTATGTTTTGTGAACTTGAGCCCTTCAAGAAAAGACATGAATTAAAATCTTCTGTTTAAAACAATAACACAAATTTAAAACATTTTCACATCCTATTAATATGAGATGACATCACCAAATTTCAAATCATTCCAGTCCAGATTATTATATCCAGTTCCAATTTATCATATTCAGGCGATAAGTGGTAGCCTACTGTAAGTGGTCCTTTCCAAACCAAACCATACATGAGATTGTGACCGTCCTTCAACTGTTATTTAAATTTTTTTTTTCTTTAATAAAACCACCAAATGTAAATTATACAAACTACAGTACTCTGGCATGCCCTCTCTCTCTTTCTCACACAGCAAATTAGAACTCTGGCACCCTCTATTGGCCTTCTCATGTATGTACATATATTCGCTGCATGGTGCGACATAATGTGACGTCAACCCATGCGAGATACTGTTCCACCATCTGTACTTTTACCTCTGTCTGCCAGTTTCTACTTCTAGGGGTCTTCAACCTTGTGATCAACATGCAGGTGAAACTTGGGAACCCCATTTTCTTTTTTATTTATACACATCTCAAATCACTCAAACTGTATTTTATGTTTTATTTAACTATTTTCCATAAATCTTTTATAGGCAAAGAGAGAATTGTCCTCACAGGGTTCAATAAAGACTAACATAAATTAACTAAACTTATCATATTTCATTGAAATATTGAGATTGTTCATACTGTATATTAAATACTGTATATTAAGGGCCGCTGAAGCCCTGCGGGGGTTAGACCAGCGACGAGCGACTGCAGCTGGGATGGTGGCGAAGAACCTCTGGAGGCTGGGCCAGAGACCAGCGGTGGCGAGGGACCTCAGGAGGCCGGACCAGTGATGGGCGGCAGCGGCGGCGGTTGGACCCCTCCGGTGGCCAGGCCGAGGACGGGTGGCGGCAGCCACTGAGGCCCTACGGGGTCAGACCAGCGACGAGCGGCTGCGACTGGGATGGTGGTGAGGAACCTCAGGAGGCCGGATCGGGAACGGGCGGCAACAGTGGCTGGGACCCTCTGGTGACCGAACCAGGGACGAGCGGTGGCGAAGGCGGCGGCTGGGAACCTCTGGTTGCCAAGCCGAGGACGGGTGGCAGCGGCGGCTGAGGCCCTCAGGTGGCCGGACCAGAGTTGGGCGGCAGCAGCTCCAGGGACGGGCTGCAGCGGCGTAGACTCTCCAGCAGCTGAGCCGGGCATTGGCTCCAGCGGCGAGAGCAGGCTGGTGGCAGGGACGGGCTGGGACGGCATGGGTTCTACAGCAGCTGAGTAGGACCTAGGCTCCAGCGACGATAGCGGGCTGTCGGCGGCTCCGAAGACGAGCTACGGCGACGTGAGCTCTCCAGCGGCTGAGCAGGGCGTTTCCTCCAGCGGCGAGAGTGGGCTGTCAGCAGCTCTGAAGACAGGCTGCGGCTGCTAAGGAGGGAGGGCTCATAGTGGTGGAAATACGGAGCCCTCACCTCCTTGCCGTATGACTCGCCAGCGGCCACTTCTTAATCGCTGATCTCCGCCGAGAGCCAGCGTAACGTGTCCCCCGTTCCTCGCCGTAGCCACCCTGGCGAGTAGAAACTGATCCCTCCTGAGCCGGTAGGTCCTATGTCCTCCTCGGGGAAGCTTGGGTAGGCGGAATGCGGCACAGCGGTTTTCCTCTGGCTGCTACTCTCTTCTTGCGGTTGGTCATTCTGTAACGCTGTGTGAATGGGTGGCGAGAGCAGGCGCGAGCCAAAAGGAAAACACGGACAGCCAAAAGAACGGTATACGCATAAAGCGTAATTTTATGCAAAAAACACAAGGTACAGGGCTTGAAAACAAAACAATGACCAACAGCACCTAGTGCTATTTGCGAAACCTCAGTAGTGTCTATACTAACAACTAAGGAGGCGAACCTGAGGTGCGCAGCGGGGAAGGGAGATTATTATATAAATCATGATATTAATTATTAATATCATGATTTACTACCCATGGTGCCATTGATGAATGCTGTAAAGGACCTCTGTTGTACTTTGTATTTAGCTCAAATGTAGAGACTCTTTTATTCACTTGTCTTTCCTCTAGAACTGTTGTATTTTAACTGCTCATTCATATGACTTGTTTTTAATAATGAAGTAGGTCTACTATGTAAATG
Source organism: Percopsis transmontana (assembly GCA_025447815.1). Lineage (NCBI taxonomy): Eukaryota > Metazoa > Chordata > Actinopteri > Percopsiformes > Percopsidae > Percopsis > Percopsis transmontana. The sequence goes on from JAOEHI010040842.1 coordinate 6,540, forward strand.
TAATTTAAGAAAAGTGTTATACAGTTATTCATCCGTTAAAGGGTCATGCATTTTTTAAGGTTTTAAAGTCACAATTAAATTAACAACTAATAATAATATTGATTGAATAATACTGATAACATTTACATTTACACCACACACAATTACACAAATTAGGTGTGTTCCTCATTTAACAAACAGTACATTATCACCATAAACAAGTGAAGACCAAAATCATAGCCCTGCAGAACCCCACATTACAGTGTACATTGTATAGCCACTTTTCTGAGTCCAAGTCATTACATCTACATTGCATCATCCACTGGAAACTTCACCAGAAAACTTCAGGCTCTCACACAAGTCACACAAACCCAGAGGGAGGAGGTGATGTTAGAAAGATTAAAAGCAGTCATGTTACGTTGTGTGTTATGATTTGTGTGATTTTTATCTCTGTTTTTCTTTATGGGCTATGTGCTATGAAAACCATATTTAATGTCAAATGACTTTTAACAAATAGTGTGCACAATTAAATTATTAGCAACTTTAACAGCAAAAGGAATTTGCTAAAAATGTATTCATAATTTTACAAATTGCATCAATATGTCTTGCCATGAGTAGCCCAACACTACTCTGCTAATTCCAAAATTTCCCTAATATGGTAAATGCTGTATTTTATTTCTCATTCTCAGACCAGGATTCTGAAGGAAAACTGAAACGAGACGAGGGGTTTTGTCGTACTTGCGCAGTTAAAGGGAGGAAGACAATGGTTTAAAACTTTTACAGACAAAAGTTTGCTTTTACTTCAATCATGTCAACATTACCTCTGACACAGTCAACAAAATGTGTCTCCATGCAAAACACAGTGGCTTATAAAATATGCTCTGTCAATAAGGCAAAGAGGTTTCAATATCAAAACAAAAACAGATGATCTGTGGCAGTTTTTGCTTTATAAAGCAGACAAAGTCAGATGCCTTTACAGAGAGACAGAGTTCATGTTTGTATTAAATGCAGGGTTGCCAAGTATGTGGGTAAACCCCCTTGGCCACCATGAAATCACATCGACATGACTCACTTTTGCTGTGTTGCCAAGTTTGACTCAGCTGTTCTGATGAGTGGAATAGCTGAAATTGAACCGGCTGAGGACCGACCTTTGTTCTTAAAGGAAGTCAAAACCACAAACAGACACAGACTGTGGTAGTTTCTATTTTGCCAATGAGTGACAGCATCAGTGGTTACAATACAATTAGGTGTAAGATTTCATTTTAAGATACAGTATTATTTAATGGTTTGAGCCATGTTGCCAGGTTAGTATCAAAACTTGCCATTTTATTTAATGGACTACACTGAAACAGCAGAGTGCTTAATAGCTGTATTGACTTGTGGTCTACTTTAGAAAAAATGGATCTGGGCTTTCTCCCCATATTATAGCAAAAGAGGCTAGGTTGCCTGCCAAAACATTAGATGTTGAACTGCTAGCAACAGTCTGATTACTACATTATGCAGCTACTGCAGATCATATACAGCTATATGCTATAGGCCTAATAATTTAACTTGGTGTACATTGGGAATTTGGTTTAATTCTGAGGAAGCGCTATGTGACATTATGAGATGGAAAACAGCAACATCGCAGCCTAAATAACTGAATAGAAGTAATCCATATGGAATTATACAATAGATCACTCATGCACGCCTTTTCTTGTCAACTTTGATACACAAACCTGGCTCTCATTAGAAATTGAGCAGCTAGCAGATGTGAATAAGAAGCAGCACAGTAACTAACTGGACAGCCTCCTTAAATAACTACAGTAAGGAAATGGCCAGCTAGAAAATACATCATTATAAGACCAATTAGGTTTTTATGAGTCTTTATGAGTTTCATTCCTGTATACATATGAAAAGATCATTGTACGAGTTGGTTGGTGCAAAAACGGATTTCAAATTAAACCAGACATGCTAGAAACGATAAAATCATAAGGCAGAAAAGCACAACTTTTTCTCAACACTATAAAATGGATGGATGTTTTATGGATGGAGACCCATGGGATACATTAAAAGGCTGTTCTGCATAACAATACATTTTAAGAGCAACCCTTTCTTGAACATAATAACTGCAAGCTCAAACACTAAGGGTACTGCATGTCAGCTATACTACACAGCTTCTAGGGTGCAATTTAGTCCAATACAGTATATAGTATCCAAATATTGTCATTCCATAGTATGGTATTACCATCAAATACAGTAACGGAAAAAAAAGATTTATTGATTTTCTCAAGCTAGCGCACCTGTGCTCCAAGGTATGTCAGCTTGGGAAAGATGAATTATGCAAGTATCCTGCAGATAATAAGCATTTAACCAGCCTCACTATCAGTAGCGAATCATGCTCCAGTGTTTAAACTTTCCCTATTCCTACAACAACATTGGCAGAAAGGCCAACTCTCATTAGCATTAGCAGAGCAGCATGGCAAAAAAACATTTTATTACAGTCCATTACATGCTAAAACATAAAACACACGACACGCAGAGAGCAGCCAGCCACACATACAACAGGCCAGAGAAACCAGTTAGAAAACATAATCAGAACGGGAGTGAGTTTTAATCCCAGGGTTTAATCCCAAAGAAATATAGAGAGACAGAATAAGGGGAAACTACTGTATAAAGCAACACAAAGACGATGGTAAGACAGCTAAAAAGTAAGGGGGATGTTTATCAGGCAGCGGTGAGGAACCAATCAGTTCAACTGAAACCGATCCATTGATTTGTTTTGTGCTTCAGGAAGTGTGTTGACGGCAAACTGCTGCATTCTCAAAAACAACGCAGCTGCAAACCAGCTGTGCGCACATACTCACACAACACCAAACACACAACTCACACATACACACCAACAATCCCACCTCCAATTAAGCCCACATATTCTGTTTAAAGAATAGACTAAACCCTCTTTGTCTTTCTTTCTCATAAAGGTACAAAACCATCAAAGAAAACTACCCATACTTTTACAATTCCAATAAAAACAACTAATACAAACACCTTATAAATCACAGAGCGGCGCCTCTGACCACTCAGTAAAACCTAAATGTTAAAAGCAAAGGGTTTTAAAAATAGGTATAAAATAATTGTTAAAAAAAAAATGATGAAAAGAACAGCTATTGTATGCTACTGAAAAATACTTTCTTATTTTACTCATGGACAAACTATTATCATATGCACCCCCAATCCATATTGGGTAAAGAATGTGTATATATACTGTAATTCAAGTATGTACTAAAGTAAGAAATGGCTCATCTTTTAAAACTTGACAAAGTGATGGGTAATTTGAGTTTGAGAACCCTGCTATAAGGTGAGCATTTTCTTTATTATGGTGGCTGATAGCAGGTCATCATCCATTAACTAGACTAGACAGAGAACCAGACATCAGCCAGCAGGGTTCAAGGCTGAACATACAATCCATTACTGCTGACCTGTGACCTACGGCCTCATGAGATTAACTAAATCAACCTAGTGACAATTGTTTTACCAACATAACGATGTGATATAAACTTTTAGTCCAAAAGACATTTATTGCTATAAGTGAACTCAAAAACAGATGGTTTTGCTGGTTTTCAGGGCTGTGTGATCACCCATTTCCAATATACAAAGATAGAAACATTGTACACATAATAGTTTCAGTAACCAGATTAGATTAATCTGAAATATAGCTTTGTAGATTTATGATATATGAGGTTTTGCTCCGACAGCAGTGCATGCACTCTATGACCTTTCAAAACCCTCAGACGCTCCATATAGCTAAAGGCAGCATGTCCTGTCTCTCTCCACACAGCACAACAAACACCTGCTTGTCCTGTCTCTATCGTTCCACCCTGACACACTCTTTCCAGCCTGTTATAAATTCCATGTTTCACCCATCAGGCCTCTGCGGTGCCAAGCCAGGAAGTGGAATGCTAACAGAAAAATAAACACGTTTTTTTCAAACTACATAAAGTTTGGATGTATGCAGCGCAATATCCTTCAGACATGGAGCCACGAAAGCAGTGCTGATAAATTATCACATTAACACTAATATGTGTTCAGTAAAATCTGACCCATGACCTCAAAAGGAAGTGCTTCAGAGGGAGAGGGAGAATCTATATTTCACTTTGGGATAAACAACTTCAAATGGAAGAAACCAACAAAAAGTCAACAACAACAGTGACGTGGTGGTTTAAACAACAAATCATCTCCATCGTCCAAAAGAATGAAAACAGCTTAGCCACATCAAAGTCTTGGGGAAACCGGCCAGCCAGACAGAAAGACACTTTGAAGGCTAAAGATTTAATTTCAAGCCGAGACGATTGATGTAGAAATATAGAGCAATCAATAACTTATTAATGGAAAGACTGTAGGGTCACTTAAGTTAACTTAGAAACTTAGAAACTTAAAAACACTTAAGTTAACTTAGTGCCTTGCTCAAAGACACACAACTGGTGAGATAACGCAGAATGATAATATTCCGGGGGTACTGTCAAGGGATAAATATATATAAGCAATATTCAAAATCAGGCTTGAGTCTTCTCTCAGAAACCACAGTGAAACCAACATGAAATCTCTTGACTTCTAGAATAGTGCCAAAACATTAACCATTGTCAAAGCAGAAGGCCAGAGGGATATTTAAACATCATACAGTATCTTCCGTCTGCCCTCCTGAAACCGTTCCCATAGGCTACTTCCTGTTTTTAAGTATTTCCTGGTTCATGGTCTTGCAGAGGGTTGGAGCGAATATCTCCTGCCCTGCCTGTCGGAATTCTGCCTCCATGAGTTATGATAGTGGCTTGTTTTCAACAGGCCATATTTAAAACAACACACATTCAAAGTTTAACTTCAGGACTAATCTCAACTAACTAACCTGTCCAGATGCTGACCACAAAAGAGACGTTAGAACGTTAAATCAAACCATTCATGAAGTTACATTTGATTACTATGGAAGTCCTAATTTAACCGGGCATCAAAACCACGCTAGGTGATGCCAAACTTCACAAACAAGATTAAAAAAACACAGAAAAGTAGAATGTAAAACAGAATGTGTAAAAACAGGTTCAAAGAGCAGAAGTACTAATATCTGCTCCCCTAGAAGTACTAACAGTGTACTCTTTCACTCTAAAACGGTTCCAGCAGAAGTACCAACCATGTTTCTACTCCAAAAGAAGTACTAACCATGTATTTGCTCCAGTAGAAGTACTAGTAGTGTATTTGGTCAAGTAGAAGTACTAACCACATATCTGCTTCATAGGAGAGCAGATACTTTTGGAGCACAACCTAGAGCCAGATTTTTACGTCTGGTATGTATGAAACTATCTTTTCTAAAAAGGCCTGACATGGATAATGACTTTACGATTTTAAGGTTCACATCAGGCCAAATGTTGACAGCAGCTGTTTGCTAGTTGGTGGAAGAGAACGCAGGAAGACATGTGGAGGAGTGTACACACACACACATTCACACACACCAACAAACGCACAATCCAGAAATCTCTCCAGGCCTCCATAAGTGACACCTACAGTAACATGTTCTTTTGGATACAGGAGAAAAACGAAGAAAAACTATTCTTCCACTTTCAGTGCTCGGTGCTTAATGCCTTCCAGAATCTGGAAACTCGAATGACTTAAACAGTGACAACAAAATACAGCCACACTAGCAGCCAACCTGGAAACCCATGCTTCAGTCAGAGACAGAGAGGCCGTGGTGAGAGAGTGTGTGACATTTATGACTTTAAAGGGGTAGTGTGTATGTATTGCCTAGAAGGGGCAAAAGGGAGTCAGTATTTCCCCTAGATGTTTTTAGAAAGGACCATAAAAGCCCCGAGCTATAGGTCCCATCAGAAGAAAGTGCTACACCTAACTAATAGCTAATAGCTAGCGAGCCTGCTAGCTACTAGCCTACAATTATATTAATTATTAATGATTTATTGATTAGAAGATTCTCACCTGTGAAGAAAGGATTGTGGAGTTTCAATTAATTTCCAATTTTCTTTGTTACCTTTGAACTCTCTGTTTGAAATGCCATAAAATTGGGGGTGGGTAGATTTTTACTTAGTATACCTTTACCCAACACTGGCTCATTGCTGGGGCGATGCCAATCTCGGAACCCTTCAGCTATCAGTCTGACGACGATATACCTCTGAGGGCAAGGAGCAAGGGGCAATATTTGTGGTATTTCGTGTAGCCAAAAAAATCGAATAAAAAGCTAAATCGTCGTCAGACGATAGTTCAATTTATTTCCTAGATTGCATTGTGGCCAATGTGTTCCGCCTCTTTTGCTCTCCACACGGACTGTTTACCTGCATGCACTCGGACTACAAAGGAACGGACGATTTGATACCAAAATCTTGTGCCGTTGCCTACAGAGTCTGCATTCATATACAGATATCTGTTTATAGAGATTAGGGTGATGCAACTCAAAACCAGGATGATTCTCAGATGATTTATATTATATTATATTATACATACATATCCATACATCACCATAATGTTTATAGAAGCACAGTGGAAAGATGCCATTGTTCATTATAAGTCGTCTGTTTCTAAGGCCTGGTGGGCTATTACACTACACACCCAGTTTGAGGACTGACCTCAAAATATCTCTGCATACACAGTAAGCCCAAACCACACTTGCAAGTCATGACTGTTTTCATTTATCATTGGATCTGTGAGTCATTTATCATTTCTGTGAGTCAGGTATTGATTCACACTCTTACATCAGTATAATTAAAGACACTATTTGTACATGACATGTGTTCAACAGATGAAAGCAGCTATGAGTTAGCAGAACATGTGTTTCAGCGTGCATGCTCTTGTGTTTCTTCATGTTTTTGAGTAAGCATGTATATTAGGGGGGCAGGATAGTGTAGTGGTGGTATATTAGGTGGCAGGATAGTGTAGTGGTGGTATATTAGGTGGCAGGATAGTGTAGTGGTCTAGGTGTTGGACTCCCAGCAAGAAGGTTGTGGGTTTGATCCCCAGAGTGCTCCATGTACTAGCACCATGTAATTGTAAGTCGCTTTGGATAAAAGTGTCTGCTAATTGACCTATATTACTAGTGATTTTGTGTGTATGTAGGCTATGTTTAATCTTAACATCATTCACACACAGCATTTATGATATCATAGCATGATATCATAGCATGATATCATGTTAGCATCACGCTGTTGTTCCCACAGAGCTCATTAGCAAAGATCATAGCAATTATTCTCTCTAGCTGTTAATGCTCTTTCAACAAAACAAACTAAGGCCCGGTAAAGGTTATCAGAAAATGTATTGCTATCTGCAGGACCAAAAACCAGGGTTTACCACGTTACTAATTGTTTTCTTTCTTTACTCAGGCAAGACAACTAGATGTGTATTAATCTTGACAATAAACACAGTGGACTGTCTTTTGTCCAGCTCTTTAAACAGTCAGGCTTTAGCAGATGTGAGCTCTGCAGTGCCTACAATCACATCAGGGAATAGTTGCAAAAGATTTCTCGATTTCACGATTTCTCCCAAAGGAACGCTGACTTGAATTCAGTGAGGTAGCGGTTGCCGCGGCAACGCTTGTGTTTGAAGAATATTTACAGCGAAAAACTGCTTGGAAATATTTGTCCCTGGCGTTCTATCTGGCAAGCGACACATACACACACACACACACACACACAGACATTCAGTCAAAAATTTCTCCCTTGAAAAAGTGAATCATGACAGATTGGAGCAGGGAATGAAATCACACAGTTCCCACCTCATATTAACTTCTACTGTAGCAGAGTACTTCACACACACACACACACACACACACAAACACACACACACACACACACACACAATTAAATATAAAGGAATTTGTCACATTATTCTTAAAATGTATGGTTCATTATGTAAATCACTGAGTGGGTTCCATGGCCCAAGAGTTTAAGAAACTATGTGTGAAACCCTTGTGCATTAATCTGAAAGAAGTTTGAAAGAAGATTCACGTTTGGGAAATGCAGGGTTTCTTCCAGCTGCAGGATAAACCTTTTGCAGACACGTCCAAACGTCTTTTGTGTCAATTCATTTTCTTCCTAGTTCAGTGCTTGGAGGGGAGAGGTTTGGCTCTTCTCATACTTGCAGCCAGCATCGCGTTCAATTTAAAACATCAGTTGGCAGCAATTAAACCTGTAGGCCATAAACTCAGGAGACGTCGTAATTATTTAAAAGGGGTGCAAACAATGGGGCTTTTGTGGCATGTAGGTCTTGGGCCATACAGACACACACACCCACACACACACACACAGGAACTAAATGGCATATGAATTCCAGTCTGCTGACGAGCATAGTGATGACAGAGATAGCTGTCCATCAAAAGGTCAGGGAGAAATCTTGGCCTGATTGACAGTGACCTTCATCACATCACACACACTCAACCACACACACACACACACACACACACACACACACACACACACACACACACACACACACACACACACACGTTTTGCAACACACACACTGATTAGAGGAATGTCTGATGAAGCAGCCATCACATGCACTTCTTGCTTGGTGTGGGTGTGTGTGTGTGTGTGTGTGTGTGTCTGTGTGTGTGTCTGTGTGTCTGTGTGTGTGCACTTGTCACTCGGTGGCACCATAAGGGAGCAAACTGCTGGCAACAGTCCCAGTTGAACATGGTTAAAAATATATAAAATGAATAATTAACTGTCACTTGAAAGCCTTGGTGTGTAATAACTGTGGTGCAGAACATTAGCATATCCCGCGGGACCGGAGAGTTGGAATTAGCGCTGTGTTGCAGCTAATTGCTAGTACCAGCAAATTAACACGACGTTATTCAACCTTGTGTTTTGTGAAATGCTATTCATGCTGTTTGTTTCATGTTTAAATAGCGGGTATTTACACATGAAAGGATGGAGCGTTCTCCATTAATTTCATTGAGTTGTGTTGTTTGGACAGAAATTAAACGCATAGACACATATGTAAAGGGATGTAAAGATTCCCTTTAAAAGCTGCTTGCACTTTGTATGTTTGTTACAAAGCTTCATCGCTGTAACGTTAACCTGCTTACATGGATGACATCGTAGATCATGGTAACGCGGACGCATTTGCTTCTTTTATTCAAGTGTTTTGAAAGTCACTGTCATGCAAACCAATACAAAGGTGATGAAAGCCACATAACGGACATGTCTGTCTGAGGTAGGTCTGTCAATACTGAGGCCATGTTAGGCTCCAAGCCTCATCGCCGCACATTGGAAACAAGTAATGTGGCGCCGACATCAACCAGGTTGTCAAACATGATGACGTCAGACTCTGACAGCTGTGCTATGTGCTCCACAGCGTCCATGAAGGATATCTCAGAGGCAATGAAAGACAGAGTAAAGGTTTGGGATACCAAAATAACCAGTGTAAAGTTACTTATGCCTGCATGGGTCTGTAATGTTAGGCTACACAAAGTAGCCTGATAGTTATCAAATTGTTTATCTGGTAGATAGCTGCTGTAGTATTAAAATAGCCCAAGCATTTGTGGGCAAATACACCCCGACCTTAGGTAACAACAGCAAAGCTTATTAATAAACCTATCTTACCTTTACATGGTCCACTAAAAATTCTCCATGTAGAAGAGCATTCTGTTGTGTAGCTATATAGTTACAGTATATTCGTAATAATTTGCTTGATTATTTTCCAAAAGCTATGCTGTTTCATTCAGGTTCCGTTGAACTTGAACAAATCGAAATCGTATTCCATTAGCAGCTTTTGTGCCAGAGTGGTATAAGCAAAAGCTACAATGTTGTGTACTCTATAATCCATATAATCCATGGTTTCGATGTAGATTTTCCGATCAGCAAGCATTTTGGCCTTGGGTCTCTCTCTTAACAACAACATATGTACCAACGTACAGTATATATATATTTTTTTCAATAATAAGTTGAACTATTAAGGCTTTCAAAAAATAGTGTGGTAATTTCCCAGCGTAACTGAGGCCTATGTGCATATTTACACCTGAAAAGGTGTAGAGGTGTAAATACAGGCTGCGACATTTCATTGAGTCGCAGGCCGAGGTAGTTCGGAGGGAAACTAAATTGATAGAACCGCATAACAGCATCTAAACAATAGAACTGTGAAGACTGACTGTCTGTAATGGAAGCTGCTCTGATTAATAGGAGCGTTTATGCTAATGTGCTTGTTCAATCTGCTAAAATACTGCCTTGGTACGACTACAGACAGTACATTGTACTCGCTGTACGGTTCACATTGTAGCCGCTTGGTGCAGATCTCAGTTAATAAACACAAGCTGTTAGCAGCCAGCAGCAGAGAAGCACTTTATTGTATTTATGGTTCCAATCACACTGAAACATTGAAACATTAAAACTAGATGTTAACCACACACAGCACTCTCTAAATCTACACACACACACACACACACACACACACACACACACACACACACACACAGGCTGTAGTAGTAAGCTCGAACTCTCTCTACAGCCATTCTGAAAATACAGTAATATACTGTAAAATATAACATATATATACATATATATATAATTACACAATAGGGTAGTAGTTTATCCATACATGCGTGGATAAAAGGAATATTATGGATATAGTAGGAATGTTCTTTTCTGTAGCCATGGAAACAGATTGGTAGGAATACTTGTAGGTAGTTTTGAGCAAAAGAAAAAATGTAGTCTCTGTGTGTGTGTGTGTGTGTGCGTGCATGTGCGTGCGTGTGTGTGTGTGCTTGCTTTCTTACTGCAAACATCTTTATTACAATTCCCATCAACCGTGAAGGACTGCATCTCTCTCCTGCAGTTCTGTAGAGTTCTCTCTCTCGCTCCCCCCTCTGTCCCTCTCTCTGCCTCCCTCTCTCTCTCTCTCTCTCCCTCTAGAGTGCTGCCTCCTCCAACCAGCTTAGATGATTCAGTTGCCATGGCGATCTTACCCAAATAACCAACAATGGCGCTGGCATGTTAATAACAGTTATTATTGTGTGCTGGGTGAGACACGCTCCAAGGCGGCAGAGGAGAGCTGTTTCTGACCGGGCTGCTCGGGGCGGTCGGGACCACCACCGCCGCCGCTTCTGGGGCCCGCATTCGTTCAAATAACACCTTTAAATCTCTATTTTCTCTGGTTTTCTTACGCGGCAGTAGAACGTGACCGTGGGCAGACTACCTGAGGTAAAACGATGGACTTCATCTTTGCTGTAGCTTCAGGATCAAAGTCACCTGTTATATCATGTCCCTCATTCTCTGAGCGATATTAATCATAACAGCACACTCATGTCTTTTCACATTATTTTTATTCATGTCTTTAAGAACTTCATTTATTTGAAGTAAGTTTTTAATTTCTTGTTTTTAACAGGATCTGGGGAAATGAGTGTGTTTACATGCCCACTCAGAACCTGCCGTTATTAACAATGTGCTCTAAATGTGGAGGCCACGGCTCTTACCAGATGTTCCGTTCCATTTTGAGGCCATTCAGAATACAGTACATGTGGGATTCATTGACAGTGTGCCTGATTTAGCCGCATGTCAGTGAGACCGGCGGAGGACTTTGTGCATGAATAGGTCTCTTCCACGCTTTTGGCGAGGGAAGCAGCCTCGTCTAAAATTAATATGAATGTATCTTTTGGAGAAATCTCATGATTTTATACCATAACTTATAAGAATGTGATTTTAAGTCTCCCGAAACACTGAAATACTGTACAGTGTCACTCCTGGTCCAGAAGCATAGATCATATAGTGTCGTTTTACCTCGCCACAAACACAGAGCTGAATGATTGGATGACCACAGATGTGTTTCCCTTCCTAATGTCATTGAAAAGCCTGTCTTTTACTGGCAAAGAATCAACTTACCTGCATGAATTCGGGCATGCCATATGCTAATACCAATACTGTAAATAACATGTAAATAATATGTAAATAATATGTAAATAATATGTAAATAATATGTAAATAATATGTAAACAGGGCCTGGTGGTGCTTGTCTCGTTTCCACGGCCTGATCGTAATGATCTAATGTGCTACAAGCTCTGTTCATGCTGACGCTTCTCCAGTTTGATAGTCGAGGGCCTACGTCAGGCTGCCTACGTCAGGCTGCCTACATCAGGCTGCCTACATCAGGCTGCCTACGTCAGGCTGCCTACGTCAGGCTGCTCAGAGGACAGGCTGCCTACGTCAGGCTGCCCAGAGGACAGGCTGCCTACGTCAGGCTGCCCAGAGGACAGGCTGCCTACGTCAGGCTGCCCAGAGGACAGGCTGCCTACGTCAGGCTGCCTGCGTCAGGCTGCTCAGAGGCCAGGCTGCCTACGTCAGGCTGCCCAGAGGACAGGCTTCCTACGTCAGGCTGCCTACGTCAGGCTGTCTGCGTCAGGCTGCCTACGTCAGGCTGCCCAGAAGACAGGCTGCCTACGTCAGGCTGCCTACGTCAGGCTGCCTGCGTCAGGCTGCCCAGAGGACAGGCTGCCTACGTCAGGCTGCCTGCGTCAGGCTGCCCAGAGGACAGGCTGCCCAGAGGACAGGCTGCCCAGAGGACAGGCTTCCTACGTCAGGCTGCCTACGTCAGGCTGCCTATGTCAGGCTGCCCAGAAGACAGGCTGCCGTGTCCCTCACTAAGACAGCCAGCTGGATGTGTTGCCCGTCCTACCCTGTGAACAGGTGGGACTGCGCCAAGCTGGGCTACGGTGGTCCAGGGGGGTGGGAGACAGCGTGTGCAGGGTACAGGGTGAGTCTAACGGGGAATGGGGAGAGGTCAGGGAGAGACCTGTAGGTTATGCATCTGGCTAGACCAGGTGCATCGATTGTATGGACAACATAGTCATCCACCTAGCCATCGGGGAGCAGCAGCTACGTAAAATAAGCTAAATGTTTTCCATCCAAAAGGTGGTCCCAACAGCCCACAAGTAGGCTGTTAGAATGATGTTACATTCTAAGTGGCAACATGAAAACAAATACCACTAGCATATAAACTATCTTAGCCACTCACAAGCTTCTGTCCACTTCTACGTTATAGTTTTTCTGTACCTGGATCCCACTGTAATGGTCACATAGAAGCTGCTGTATCCACCTTTAAAAGCAGAAGGGAGCTGGTGGTTTCTGCCTGTACACTCTCTCCTTCAGGTGGAGATGAAGGCTGTTCCCTCATCTCCACCTCTCCACCTTTCCTTCAGGTGGATACGGAAGGCTGTAGCTTCATCTCCACCTCTCCTTCAGGTGGAGATGAGGGCTGTTCTGTCTGTTCCTCCTGCATCCAGCTATTACCAACATTAGCTTCTCCGTGTCAGCTCTCAGGCTAATTAGCACCAGTGGAGTGTGTGTGTGTGTGTGTGTGTGTGTGTGCGTGTGTGCGTCTGTGTTTCCTCTGTTGCTACGGCGACAGTTCTCCTTCATTTCCCCACTAATAGGATGCCGGCTGTAGTGTAATGTAGCCAGTACCTCTAATGCGGCAACATTAGTGTCGCTAACGCGCTAACACGGCCTCAGGTGCTCTAGCTCCCCCCACAGGAGAGAAATGTGCTCCGTGATTGCCGGGCGTTTCAGCAGTGCTTCTGTCACTGCTAAATGGGAGTGCACATAAAGGAAACACACAAACGTGTACATGTATCAAATGTGTGCATGTATCAAACAGTGAGCAATTCCTACATGTTCCACTCCAACTCCAAAGGTTGCTGGTTCTATCCCCTACCTGTAAGCATCCTTGAGCCAGATGCCTAACCCCTACCTGCTCCTTGACCCCGTAACGGTACTCGCTGTAAGCCACCCAAGAGACCAATGCTTCTCCCTAAGGAACGGACCACCTGTCAGCCCCAGCCTACTGGGTGCTGGGTGCTGCCCCATGTCCCCAACAGGGTGCTATCATGGACAGGCTAGCTGACTGCCCTAGCTGCTAGCCCAGTGAAGGCGTCTCCAAGAGTTAATTATTACTGTCCTAAATGAGTCCATGAGTCACAAAGACCTCTAAAGATGTGTGTTGTAACAGCACCACATGTTGAGATACAGTAAACATCCATGCAAAACACATTTCATTTTATCCTGAAAACATACCCTTACAGGCGCCCTTAATCTATATCGAGGTTTTTAATTCAGAATGCGAACCCCAAAAGAGAAATCTCTACATTTCTATTACATTATGAGGCGTTGCTATGCTTGTTAAAAGAAGAGGTTTTGAGGCAGATAGACAGACAGACAGGCAGACAGACAGACAGGCAGACAGACAGACAGACAGGCAGACAGACAGACAGACAGACAGACAGACAGACAGGCAGACAGACAGACAGACAGACAGACAGACAGACAGGCAGACAGGCAGACAGACAGACAGATATGCAGAAAGGCAGGCAGACAGGCAGGCAGGCAGACAGACAGACAAGCAGACAGAAAGGTAGATGGATGGATGGATGGATGGGTCTGTCAGTGAGTCACCAGACAGGTTTAAGCTGCTGTCAATCTCTAGGCTATTCAGACTCCAGTTGCTCCTGTCAGCTAAGACTGAGATAGGGGCTGCCCCCGGGCTTTACCAAGATGGCTGCCAAGTGTCCAGTCTCTTCTATAATGTCTCTGGTATTACCTCACCTGTCATCCCCTTTACTCTGGTTACTGTCTGTGTTACTCTGTGCTACTGTGTTACTCTGTGTTACTCTGTGTTACTCTGTGTTACTCTCTGTGTTACTCTCTGTGTTACTCTGTGTTACTCTCTGTGTTACTCTCTGTGTAACTCTCTGTGTTACTCTCTGTGTTACTTTCTGTGTTACTCTGTGTAACTCTCTGTGTTACTCTCTGTGTTACTCTCTGTGTTACTCTGTGTTACTTACTGTTACTCTGTGTTACTCACTGTGTTACTCTTTGTGTTACTCTCTGTGTTACTCACTGTGTTATTCTGTGTTACTCTCTGTGTTACTCTCTGTGTTACTCTCTGTGTTACTCTCTGTGTTACTCTCTGTTACTCTGTTACTCTCTGTTTTACTCTGTGTTACTCTCTGTGTTATTCTGTGTTACTCTGTTACTCTCTGTTTTACTCTGTGTTACTCTCTGTGTTATTCTGTTACTCTGTTACTCTCTGTTACTCTCTGTTACTCTGTGTTACTCTGTGTTACTCTCTGTTACTCTCTGTTACTCTCTGTTACTCTGTGTTGCTCTCTGTGTTATTCTGTGTTACTCTCTATATTACTCTCTGTGTTACTCTCTTTGTTACTACTCTAAGTTACTCTCTGTTAATCTGTGTGTTACTCTCTTTGTTACTACTCTAAGTTACTCTCTGTTAATCTCTGTGTTACTCTCTGTGTTACTCTGTATGTTACTCTCTGTGTTACTCTGTGTTACTCTGTGTTACTCTGTATGTTACTCACTTTGTTACACACTTTGTTACTCTGTGTTACTCTGTTGCTCTCTGTGTTACTCTGTGTTACTCTGTGTTGCTCTCTGTGTTACTCTCTGTGTTACTCTCTGTGTTACTCTCTGTGTTACTCTGTGTTA
>JAOEHI010040863.1:0-21972 GCA_025447815.1 Percopsis transmontana
CTCTCTCTCTCTCTCTCTCTCTCTCTCTCTCTCTCTCTCTCTCTCTCTCTCTCTCTCTCACACACACACACACACTCTTCCTTCCTTTCGATCCTGTAAAGGCTTGGGTAGCAGATTCTTATTCAGGTTAGGAGATGGCACTTTGTGGTGGTAAATCAATAAAACAGTGTCCCCTATAACAGACCTCTGTGTTTTTCTCCCATCGATCCTGTCAGCCCTGATACATTTAAGCGCAAGCCAGGCAATTATCCTCATCCATCTCCGCGTTGATCTATACCACAAATGACAGGTGCTAGACATCAGTTTTGGCTAATTGTAATCTTGAAAGAAGGTTGTTAATCTCTTTCTCTCTTTCTTTGCCGGAATTCAGCGTCTCACGGGCAGCTCATTCTGATTTTAATTGTTGTCAATCTCGAGTGCTAGGGGCCATGCAATCAACAGCCCACCTTGTTTCTACTGAGCGCGTGTGGACGTGTGCTTCACGAGCCACAGGCGTGTGAGGACTGTCACTGCAGGCCCACGGGAAAATAATTTCGGACCGAACCATGAAGGTGATATTGCTAACGGAGATTAGGGAGTACAATTATGAAACAAATAGACAATCATAACGTTTAATACAACGTCATCCTCCTATTCTACATTATCAGCGCCACGAAGGAAAATTAAAATTTGTTGGTGCGGGATGTTATTATATTTGATGCCGCTCTGGAAATCAATCAAGCAAATGGAAGCAGAAGCTGAGAGGTTAACCTTTAGAGATTGTAATCTACTGAGGAAGTCATAATCAAGTTTCCGAACAGTCTAATTGAATCCATGCATTTCACACAGGTGATTTAAATTACAAACTTTCTGTTTTATTTGCAGTCCATTAGATGCCAAAGAGAAAGTCTGTCTATGTAGTTAGTATGTTCCGGTATGGTTACTCCAGGAGCTTTAGTTCTTGCACCTCTGCATTTGCTGTATTTCAATCAAGCTTTTGCCCTTTTATCACAGGGGGGTCAAAGTGGTAATTAAAAAGCTCAGGCTGAAAAAGTGAATTATTGTCGTGGAGGGAAGAGCAAAGTATCAGCGGATGAATCACATCAGTAGACCTATAGCACTCAAATGATCTTCACCCTACAAAGACTTCTGACTCTGAGTTCGGAGAGTTCTGCTTCTGACTCTGTTAGTCAGAAGCAGAATATAAAGAAACATGAACAACACGACTTATTGTGTTTTTTCAGCCTGCTTTACACACACGCGCACACTAGGTGCATCTTTGTTTGAGTCTAGTTCGAACATCAAGCTCCAGCTTGGGAGAACGTACTGTGATATATCTCCCCCTCCCAGGACAGGACGCCCCCTGAGTTGGTCAAAATGTTCCTGTCATTCCGACTCCCACGACACTATCTTAGCTGAAAGTGCGTGTGTAAGACCTTGTATCATTATGTGGTTTTGTTTGCATTTTAAAACCTCTTGTTTTGGCCAATGTATTTTCATTTGTAGTGTAGAATACTGGAGCAGAATTACTGTTTTGCTAGCCTGAAACAAGTCCCCATTATTCACAACCATATTTGTCAAATTATGCTGAGATTCATGGGGTCAAGGATGAGTCTGACACAAATTATTTGATGGCCTACAAACTTGCTGATGATACCATCAAAGTATGCGACAAGCAACAAAATGGCGGCACCAGTGGTTAATTTATTTACGCTTTTTTGTTTGTGTTTGTTTTATTCTCCTCAGAAATGTCACATGATTGATAATTAAAAGAAAAGCAATTTGTCTAAAAGCTTTAATTAAAGGATAAGGCCGGCATCATTTATAATTTTTCATAGACATCAATCAAAGCAAATGTTTTTCTCATACTGACGAGCATTGTTCTTGTAGCCAACGGCAGATACAGCTGGAAGTCATACCTGGAACTCCAGAGATGCTACCAATACCAATACCAATAAAAACAAATCGGTGTGTTGCTTGTTTAAATTATTGTTACACTGAAAACAAAGGTAGTGTTTCCTTAAGCAAACTACTAAACTGAAATAGAAATAATTAAAGCTACATATAAAAAAACTAAATTTAAACACAATATAATAACTTTGCTGTATACACTAACCCTTTAATGTCATATATTTCTTTATTACTCATACAAGCTTTCCTTAATGTTAGGTCATGTAGGGTGGAAACTGACCAAAACAAATTTCAGCTGTAACCTTTTGTGAATATCCTCATGCACACACCCAGCTGATACCCGTGACGTTTATACCGGTGCTGCAGATCCAGCTTGGCACTGATACATTGTGGTCTGCAAGCAGCCAACAGAACCCCCCCACCACCACCTTGTATATATTCCTTACTGCGACAGCAGACTTCTGTCACAGAAGTGTCCATGCCGCCTACAATCCTATCCTGGCTTTTGAGCTGCCATATGCTTTTTCTTGAACAGTGAGGAGGGGAGAACAGGAAGACAGAAAGTCAGGGATAAAGACAGAGGGGTTATTTTCCTGTTCTGATGGGGCTGGAAGGGGTGGGAATGGGATGAAATAAAGTAAAAAATCACAGCCAGTTAAAGTCAAAAGCTCAGGGGAAACAAACAGCATTCATCCAGCGCTCTAGTGCAATTTCGACAAGGATAGGAGTAGACTGCATAGCACTACAGTTATGCTGTTGACATGAACTCTTATCAAAGGCTACAAACATTTTAGAAAAGTACCAGGTGTATTTAAATGCAAATTGCTATCACTTCTGCTGTTGCATTACTTTTTTGCTTTACTCCCACTTAACCTCCGAGTTCGCTCAATTCAGAAGTGGTGCAACTCTTAGCATTTGTCTTCCTTATTGTGAATTTGTTTAATTGTGCAATTGGCGCAGCTTCCAGGTGATTATGGTCAGTCTATTTGAAACATAATGCGTTATCTTGAGCTTGACCTGTTCCTCTGCTCTTCAATTTGTTGGCTGTATGCTGTTGACCCCGTTTGAATTGTGGGTCAAAGCTATAGCACACACTGCATTCGTTGGAAGTTCTGCTCTTGAATCCCATCAGTGAGCAACTGTGTCCTCATTCCTATGTTTCCCCAGTGTCCAGCTGCTTTTCATAACTCTAATAGAAATGGATGGCATTCATAGAGCGTTTAGATTAGACTGTGTGATGGGGTAATGCACCCACTCTGGAAGAAAGTAATGCCTGTATGTGTCTGCTGGGGCACCTACTTTCCTGATTCCACCAGGGGTGATAGTCTTGAGGAAAAAGATGGGCTGTAACCTTAGACAGTGGTGGTAATGAAATGTTAAGAACAGCAAGAGATGCCTTTATCAGATACTGGGGTATATTACACAAAAGATTACGTCACGTGACGTCATAACACAGCATGGCTGAGAATGATGTGAAAATAGGAACTGTGATCTAGATATCCTGTACTACTTATAATCTTGTGTTTAGTACATATTAATCTGTGCAGAATTTCCCTGCCTGCATGGAAATACCACCCACATGATGGTAAGAGATTTAGAAAGCGAGGAGAATAACTGCTCACAAGGGGCTCTCTACACATTAGCAGCATTGATCGGCTTGCATCTCTCTATTGTGTTGGTGCTTATACCCTTTTGTGTTGATAATTTAGCAAATTTTCTGATTGTATTGAAGTAGTTTCAGCAGCACTGCCTGTTGGAGAGAAAAAAAACATGATTATTATTCTGGAAAGTTTTGGGACATTTCCATTAATTCTTCATTTTGGTTTAATACACTTTTTTGACCCGACATCTCAGCTTTCAGGAGCCTCTGTGACTTTACAATAGCATCAGAGGAAACAGTGAAGATGTGAGTTTGCCGTAGGATGAACAATTTTTAAATGTGGAATTAGTGGAATCAAGAGTAATGCTATTCTAGACTACCCCACAACAGTGAGTGAATTGTGCTCTCTCCAGATTCCACAGATAAGCTATGCGTCTACGGCCCCGGAGCTGAGTGATGACAGACGTTATGACTTCTTCTCCCGGGTGGTTCCCCCGGACTCCTTCCAGGCCCAGGCCATGGTGGACATCATCCAAGCCTTGGGTTGGACATACGTCTCCACCATAGGCTCGGAGGGTAGCTATGGAGAGAAGGGTGTAGAGGCCTTCACTCAGCTCTCCAAAGAAGCAGGTATGAAAATGTGATCACAGCTGGTGGATAATGAAGAGACACGTGAAATGTATTTTTATTCCCTAGTGTACGACTGCTGAGAGATTCACTTGTAAGACTCGTGTGGTGCGGTCACTCAATCGGAAATCTGTTCTGCAACTTCTCGTTTTAGCTAAATTAATTATTGCTGTGGATGGATGAATTATTGATCACTGTTTTGCCTTTCTGCTTTACCGCACTGGTACACAGTGTCCAGTGATGGTTAGGGTGTGGAGAGAGATAACAGATTTGATCTCATGGAAGGTTCATTTGTTGTTTTTTTGTTGTAAATCTCACCCAGTGCATTGGACTGTACAGATGCTAAATGTCCTGGACAAACTCCTTAAAATATGCCTGCTGCACTTGTGCCTTACCTCTTCTGAGGAATTGTTTATCAAATTCACTTTAATTGCTCCCGAGCCAACAGGAAGCAGAATGAAGAGCCTTACAGTCATTTGAGAGATGTGGGTTTTGTGTTACAATATGTCTCCCCGGCTTTTACCACATTCCAACGAAGAGAGAGGCTGCAGTAACTGTATTATGGTATATCTTCAGCCAAACATGTATTATGGTATATCTTAAGCCAAACATGTATTATGGTATATCTTCAGCCAAACATGTATTATGGTATAACTTCAGCCAAACATGTATTATGGTATAACTTCAGCCAAACATGTATTATGGTATAACTTCAGCCAAACATGTCTGCAGAATGCAGTAGTTTTTGAATGTAGACAAACTCTATTTCCCTCATGCGGCAGGGCATGCATTGCTTAAAGGAGAAATACAGATTATAATCACCAGAACTTGAAAATGACACTATCTGATCCGTGACAGCACTAGCTTCTTCCTGAGTCATGTTGACCTTTTAAAGAAACACTCCTCGGTTTGTGTATGAAATTACTCAAGTGATTGAAATCGAAAATGTTGGGGATTTATTGGTTTGAAACACTCGATTGCTGAGTGGCTGGCACTCTACTCTCCACTGCTCCATATACAGAGCTCCTAGGATCACATGATCTCTGTCGCTCTCTCTACAGCCAAGTGCGTAGTTTTGTTTCCAACATACTATAAGTGTCAGGACATCTCTTTAGAAAGCTCAATATATTCCACAGGCAACTGATCAAGTGGATCCTGTGACAAGTCCAGTGGACAGTGGATATAAATGTTGTGTCCTGATTTTTAAGTTTAATTTATTCTATCGATGTGATCACTTATTAAATGTTTGAGAAACTTTTAAGAGACTGTTTATTGCTGCATAGTTTGTGTCAAGAGAGAACAGCTGGAAGCAGATAAACAAAGGGAATTGGGAAGAGCCTTGATTCAGCGCTCATTTCAGAGGTTTGGTCTCAGTTTGTTATATCGTCTGATGCACACTGAGAGAACCACCTTGTTTCTGTAGTTGCATTTTCCCCTGTTGTTTTTTTTCCTCAGCAAAGTGCAGTAAGACCAGCACGGATGCTAGTACAATGCTGAAACATACACAGAACCGGAAGCATGAAATTACAGGACATTGTTGAGTCATCCTTTTTCTGCAGAGCTTCAGTCACTAAACAATATTTTTGCATTCATATACAACTCAAATGGAAATCATTGCTGCCAAAGAAAAGCCTCTGGCACACTGGGCACCATGTCTCTTATAAAAAATATTCATGGCGAATAAGCATAACTGCAAGAACCAAAAGCATAACCGAAAGCGTTCACTGTGTACTGAGCTGATTAACGATAACAAAAATTATACTGTACACTGAATTTGGTAACAAAGCTTCTGAGGTGTTAGCTAAGACGCTACACTGCAGTACAACACTGCAGTGTAGTACTGAACATGTACGTGAACATGACTGTCTAGATTGGCTCACACTGCCAAAAGGAGTTGATCCATAAGGCCTTGAGAAGTGTTGTGGCTACCTCGGTTGGCTGCAGTGAAATGTCAGATGCATTAGTAGGGTTCTCCCCTCACCACTTCAAGGAGAACAATCCAGTAGACTAATGCAATATGGCTGCCCCATTACTCCAAGTAGAGCCCAGACTGATGGTCCACAAGTATCGATCTCTCTTCTCTCTCTCTTCTTTAGGTAGCCGCCCGGCCGGCACCTTCTTTCCAGCTTCAAGTAAACTGGCAAAGATTAATCTTGTTTGTATTTTCCTGTCTTTCTGAATTCAGGCCAGAGTTTATTTTTGACTTTGATAAAAAGTCTCACATGTGTGTGTGTGTGTGTGTGTGTGTGTGTGTGTGTGTGTGTGTGTGTGTGTGTGTGTGTGTGTGTATGTGTGTGTGTAAAAATACACACCATGGCTCTGGAATTGATTGCAGCAAGCTGCCAACGCTGTTTTACTACTACTAGTATGAGATGTGAGTAAAAAGCTGTCAAAATAAAGTGCATGCATTCTGTAGTGTGACTTTATTGCAGGGTTAGGTTATTTTTTTCAAACAGGTCTGTTTTGTCTTTAAATATAAAATAGGTGTAAGATTTTTATTTCGGCTTTGCGTCTTTTCTTGTAAGAGCAGTATAATTGCAAAATGTTTCCTCTACATGGCAGACTGCATCAGTGGAATCCAATGTAGGTTAAGGAAGGGCGCACACAGTCAGAATAGGAATGGCATCCCATGTTTCTGGGCTCCCACTTGTGCAGGGGAAGAGAGTAGAGGGTGCCGGCCTGTCGTTCCACTTCGTTAAAAATATAATTGGAGCATTACGGGTTCCCTCTGGGCTTGTGTGTTTAGATGGGGGTTGATTTAGGAGCTACTGGCACTTTTGAGGGAGTTGTAGGGAGCTCTTTGACCAAGTTAAAATGTCATGTTGGACCTACAACCCGGAGAGGTGAATTTTCAGCTCATGTGGCATTGGGGATGAATAATTGAAGCTGTTAATGCAGCATACAATTCATGGCACTCGCACTTTTTACTATGAACTTCCATGAGACTGACAGGTTTAACCATCATCATGAATTCGTCCTCCTTCATATATTGATCAAAGAGTAAATTATGTGGTGAGAGGTTCAGGGTGTACTGTATGTATTGTATTCTATGATCAAATAATTAGTATCCTTTACATTGTGCCGTGAAGAAGCCTTTACTTTGCATCGTGAGTTCTAATCCGTGGTAATTCTATGAGGAGTTTGTATATTAACTCCAACCACTACAGTATATTTGCTCCTCGACGACTTGTCTGCAAGATGTTACTGTGCAATTCTTACTTTTTCGCCAAAATATAATAAACCAGCCCATTTCTCTCTTATCTTGACATGTATCTTTCACGCTGTCACGTTTTCCTAACTGAGAGCGGCTCTGCGCTGCCTCTTTATACCTGCTGTTTGAGTAGAGAGCTCTTTCATGTTCACAGAAGGCCTTCCAGTGACAGCTGAAGGTCCGACCCACAGCACAGTACTCAGTACTCACAGTAAGTATATATTTGGTGCTGGCATTTTCATCTTCTCTGCCAGGCTGACAGGTGACTGACTGACTGGCTGACTGGCTGACCAAGGAGATAGTCTGCAGGTATTCGGTAATTCACCCTGGACTGCACAGCCAGTCTGCAGTCTTTAGGGGTGTCTCGCCTTCGCAGAATGTCCAACTGCTGTGCTCATTTTGGTGTGATAATGGATGCTGCTCCAAATGCTTTCTTATCTTCATCAGTGGCCACTGTCTGTATTATTGACTGCTGTGACCTGCTGTATATGTCTCTCTCTGATTGTTATGCTATTATATGTCCTCACACAAGCCCGCCAGGTCTTTTCCAGGCTTCTGTTGTAAAGGAGGAATACTGTGAATTCTCAGACCTTAACTGAAATGTTCAAATGTTTTTTTGCTAAATCCTCCTGGACTTGAATGGAAGTTGGCACAAATATGTTCAGGGTGAAATATCCCTTTGATCACTGTATTTTTACCTCCATTTTGTTCCATAGTATCCCAAAATCAAACTTCTTACACTGATGCTAGGGAAGACTCTTCTGGTTTAGATTCCAATTTGTAATTTTTAATTTAATTTTATTGTTTAATCTATGATATATTTCCATTTTAATGAAAGATGATTCATAATGGAATTGAATACAGCAAGCAAAGGAACTTATTATTACCCTTAACTCGATTATATACAGGGTTTAACAAAAGTTCAATCTCTTTATTTTATTTTATATCAATTTATATCTATTTATTTCTGTCTTATGAGCAGAGAACAATAACTGAACAAATGTACAGTAAACATATCGTCCCCTCCAACTGTCACATCACCCCAGGATTTAAATTCTATGATACCTGCAGGCAGACACCTTTAGATAAGAAAGCTTCTAATACCTGAATTCAGAAATAGACACTGTACGACATTACAGTTCCTGGATGTGCAGTTTCGTAAAGATTCACTGTGTAATCTATGTGCTCAAATAGACCTTGACTGTTGTCCCTGGGAGACCTAGATCAGTTGTAGTTCCACACAGATGTCGCCGGAACGTTTCACTTTTAAAGGGCATCTCAATCCCTAAAGTGTTATCAGTGGCAGCAGCAGAATCTTCATTTTTATGTCTGGTGGAGGAGGAGGATTAAATCAGCCCTCCATTGTCTCTGTGCAGATGCACTGCATTATAACACGAGGTGTTTCCTACCCTGTCTGCTGCTGGTAAAAATGTGGGTGCTTATACAGAGGTTCAACGGCAGCCATTTAGCTATCCGCCTTTAGAAGTGCCACAGTAAACAAGGGTCTGGAGATGTGTGATGTGCCAACTGAAACCTGTTTATATCAAAGTAATAAGCCTGAGGAGACTGACAATTAGAGGATTCCTCCCATTTTTCTGTCTACTCTGGGAAACTCAAACTGAAAGGTTATCGTGTATTAGAATGCTTGAGCAGGAAACATTTTAATTGCCTTGGGTAGAGCATTGCTGTTGACTCACGACATACACCGCTGCTACGGTCTAGTGCTAGTTAGGATATGCCTTGACACGAGTGATCATAATCTGTTTATCCAAACTGCTTCAAAGGTTACATTTGCCCGTGTGCACTGAAAAACATAAGCTGTGAGTTTGCATATTAGATAAACCCATTCTCATTTCATAATGAGATATCACTTAATTTAATGTGTCCCTGAATATACAGTAACACAGAGAAAGCACATTTAAATACCACTGAATTTAATACTGTATTGTCAGTTTATTGTTCCTGTGTTCTTCTCAGGTGGGACCACATATTGCAAAATGACCTTCAATGCTCAACAGCAACAAATTAGGTCATCTTATAGTTCTTTTCATGGCCTTCCTTAATCAATACTTCTTCAAGGACATTTGTTAATAAAATTCTGACTAGGTCACTGTCACGGGCTGCTTGCCAAATATCTAACAACAATTTAGCAACGCACACAGGCAATCAGTACCCTTCAACCCGTACAAACTCATTAGTGGTGTCCTGACAGTGATTTATTGTCAATATTAA
This sequence comes from Percopsis transmontana, assembly GCA_025447815.1. NCBI lineage: Eukaryota > Metazoa > Chordata > Actinopteri > Percopsiformes > Percopsidae > Percopsis > Percopsis transmontana. The sequence goes on from JAOEHI010040863.1 coordinate 9,561, forward strand.
TATCCCCTTTGTTTGTATTGCTGGCCATGCAATCTGATTAGTTCAATATCTATCAGGAGATGTTACATATTCTATGGCTTTAGAATATGAAACTGTATCTTGTTCCCTTACTGGTGTGAATTATTGGATTTATTTGAAGCCGTTATGCTCATAGCAGCAAACTGTAAATTGTTCTGTTCTTCTTCTTGAAGGCATATCAGCATTTTAATATGCCGTGGCTTAAAGATTACAGTATAGGTAAAGTCTTACTGTATTTGGTATTATTGTTTAATACAAGGCTATTTATTTGTGAAGGATGTTAACCCTACAGCTAGCATAATAGTATAATCAAAATCTCTTTTGTTATGTTGTAGGTTTGGCAGTGATTTCCATTAAAGAGGCCTTATTGTGGCTTCAGGCTTTTTCTGTAAAAGAGGCATGCACGTGCGTCATTGTGTGTATATATGTGTGCAAACATCCCAGAGGCCTTATCATCTCTCTCTCTTTCTCCATTAAAAGGTGGGATCTGCATCGCTCAGTCTTTGAAAATTCCCCACAACCCCAAGGTGGAGGATTATGACAAAGCAATCCAACAACTACTGGAAACGCAGCACTCGCGGGCAGTCATCATCTTTGCCAATGAAGAAGACATAAGGTGAGAAGTGCGGTACATTGCGTCTGGCTACGTCTATGTTGTTCACGGCTGTTGATGACATGCCGCGTTTAAGTCTTTAATCTCAGAGGTGCTGCCCCTGAAGATAGGCTAGAGGCAGAGTTGCACAGGATGGCTCTTACACAAACATGTCTTCAACAACACAAACATACCTCACAGGATGTGTGGGAATAAAAATCACGACAATGAAACAGAGATATTGTTTCATTTACCGTGTGCCCCATAGGGGATGTCTGTGGAAGCCCATTTCCGCCCATGTAATGAAAATAAAAATATGAAACGTTCTCAAAATAATGAAAAGCTTTCTCAATATTTGGACTTAGTATCTGAAAATAAAGAGATACTTTCTCAATATTTGTACTTAGTATCTGAAAATAATGAGTTAGTATCTCAAAATAATGTAATGTAATCATATGTATTATGTGATGGTAAGCCTAAGTGAAAATATTGAGAAACTTTCTCATTATTTAGTCATTATTTTGAGATACTAAGTAATTATTTTGAGAAAGTTCCTGTTTTTTCATCACGTTGGCGGAAATTGGCTTCCATAAATGTCAATGTAAAGACGGGTAAGGTCAAAAACATCCTGTTTTTATGTTGTTGTTGTTTTTTAATTCGAGTAAACTCAGATTGATGAACACAGAGACAGCTACAGCAGAATAACGTCGCAGCAGGGGGGGTTGAAAATATAGAGATTAATGACTGCTACTTCACTATCTGTTGTGTATTCTCTTATAAGAGATGATGCAAATAGTATGTTACGCTTTGCTTAACACAGCCTCTCATAGATAAACAAAAGATAATATTCTCAAATGGGAAAAACTGTTAGTGTCAGTGCTGTAATGACCAAATGCTGAACACAGCCATACAGTAGCATACAGTTTACACCCTTATAGTTAGATGCTCCTGCTTAATAGATATTGGATAGCAAACGGCCCCCCTCGGCTCTCTCCTGATTCCGACACGGATGTCCTTGCAGGGGAGTTCTCAATGCTACCAAGAGGGCCAATCAGGTGGGCCATTTTCTGTGGATTGGATCAGACAGCTGGGGGGCCAAGAGCAATCCAATCCAACAGCTAGAGGATGTGGCAGTGGGAGCAGTCACTATCCTGCCCAAACGCTCCTCTATTAAAGGTATGTGTATTCCCCTGACGCAGACCCAGGCTCACGCAACAAGTTCCACACAACAAACAGGATACATAATAAATAACAGGGCAACATTTGATTATGCATTGAACTTTGTATCAATATTTAGTGTACACATGGGCAGAAACAGTGTTTTGCTTCACGCGATTACGCGTTTTGGATTTCCTCACATACACACGCACTTGTTCCATGCACTGTGTACATACGCACTCCCCCTTTAATGTTCTTTAATATTTGCATGCATATATACAGCATGTACTGTACTGTAGCTCACACACTGTTCACTGGTGAGTACAGTATAGCGTACTGTTTGGCATCGGGATTGAAACAAGGTGATTACGCCAGACCCACCAGTGCAGAGGCCCTGCCAATTACAAATCCGTCCAGCATAAGAGAATTTTCTCAGCATGCGCAGTCACCTACAGTAAAAGCGTCTCCCAGTGCCATAACGATAACAATCAAAGGACTTTGAGAGACTGAGTTTTATTACACTTTCTTTAATTAGGGAGGCCTAATCAGAACAATACAGTTCTTAGTGTGCACCAGGAGGCAGCATGGAATATTATTAATCTAACATGCATCATCGATGCATGGTAGATCCTGCTGGTATGACTGACTTGAGAGAGTGGAGGGGGGGTGGGGGGGTGGGGGTGAAGTATTCACAATGTGATGATTACTGAGGGGATAAATCCCCTCTCAAGACTTGTAGAGCTTTTTCAACTGTGAACAAAAAGGAGAAATACTGCACACTAAATCTTGCTCTTTAAGATTTTCTTTATGCAGAATGCTTAACTCAATTCCCTACATAAAACTCATATTGGCTCACTGTACAGGCAGTATTTTCCTTTGTTAAAATACATCACCTTTCATGAAGCTTCTATGACACTGAATAAAGCCCCGCTCTAATGAATGATAAATTAAACCCCTATACTTTCATTGAAGCTTTGTTTTAATATGAACATGAAATGAAAAACTCCTCAGTACCTACAAGGGACCTAGCAGCCTGAGGTAACAGGATGCGTCACGCTCACAATCCCCTGTTATTTATAATGCATCCTGTTTTTTAATTATTGCAATTTCCTAGATGAAAGAAGTGATTAAAGTTCCATAGGGACGAACCACAGTGGTCAAATTTTGATGAAAGCTGCTAGCTGGTTAGCTTCCAACTGCTAGCGGCCAGCATTAATGGCTACCACTTCATGGCTCCCTCCATTTTAACTGGTTTGAGTTGGTTCATAATTTGTCCGGAATTGAGCAATTCTCTTGTTTCCTTTCTTCTTCTCAGGATTTGATGAATACTTTACAGCACTCACCTTGGAGAACAATCGCAGGAATGTGTGGTTTGCTGAATTTTGGGAGGAAAACTTTGATTGCAGACTGCTGAGCTCCTCCAAGAGAGAGGACACCAGCCGTAAATGCACAGGTGACCGTTGACGTGATCGATTCAGGAAGCTTGTTTTGATGGAGGCCTGCAGTGGTACACCAACATACACTATGGTGGCCATTTACACTCCTCTGAAAGACCTCAGAAAGGGGCTTTATTAAGCCTCCCTTTTCTTTGTGGCATGACAAGACCACATAACACAGGGTGTTCTTACCCTGGGGAGACAGGGAGGTCACACACCGTTCATAATAATATTAATAATGAATCACATGTCTTAGTCATACTGAGGTCACGCAGGACTGTCTGGTCCTATAGCCAATGTCCTGTTGCTCTAAGCCCCCCATCTAGGCCCCACATTTCCAGCCAGCCATCTTGACACCTCAGCATGGGCACAGCGTGCTCATTTAGTTGGATGGACATTTACAGAGAAAAGAGGGGAATGGCAGCTTCACTTTTGGGTCCAAACTTTTTGGTGTCACTATTTAAGTCAATTTCTTTTTTTTTTAAAGAGATCTCTTACTACTGTATACACCAGACATCCCACCCCGCACACACACACACACACACACATATATATATATATATATATATTTATATATATTTATATTCCCATTTGAATATTTCTGTGGCAGTCTCAATGCTAATAATATATATAATATATTACAATTAGGTAATTTCGCAGACGCTTTTATCCATAGCGACTTACAATTTGCTGCAATTACATGGAGCAGGTAGGGGTTAGGCATCTTGCTTGAGGATGCTTACAGGTAGACCAACCCTGGGGCTTGAACCCACGACCTGGGAGTCCAACACCTAGACCGCTAGGCGCTGGACTCCCACTATCCTGCCCCCTATTATATATTTTTTTAAATCAAAGGTTTATGTGGTGACAAGGTCGACTATAAAACCCACCCACAGAGAAAACTGATATGTCTCCTTACAGAGAGAGACCAACTAGGATGATCTCTCTGTAATTATCTTGCTACGTGTGTTACTCTCTCTCTCTCTCTCTCTCTCTCTCTCTCTCTCTCTCTCTCTCTTCCGTGCTTTACGGGCGTCAGGGAGCCGCTATCAATATGCAGGAGACTCCCGGAACTTCCGGGTGAGGTGGGATAGCTGATTTTTAATGGCAAATCTACAGAGGCGTACAGAGGCCCATTTTCAGCAACCAACACTCCTGTGGTCCAATGGCACGTTGTGTTAGCTAATCCACGTTCGTGAGACGCAGACCAAATGGAGAGATGCTGGACGTGTGCTTGACGCCATCTGTCAAGCATGGTGGAGGCAATGTGATGGTCTGGGGGTGCTTTGGTGGTGGTAAAGTGGGAGATTTGTACAGGGTAAAGGCAGAAGGAAGAAGGTAGGCTATTTGCAACGCCATGCCATACCCTGTGGATGGTGCTTGACTGGTGTTTTCTTGACAATTTATCGCATGGAATAGTCTTAATTTCTCAGAACAAGAATAGACTAATGAGTTTCTGGCCATTTTGAGCCTGTAATCAAACCCACAAATGATGATGCTCCAGATACTCAACTAGTCTAAAGAAAGACAGTTTTATTGTTTCTTTAATCAGCACAAAAGTTGACATAATTGCTAACATAATTGCAAAAGGGTTTTCTATCAATTTGCATTTTTAAAATTATAAACTTGGATTAGCTAACACAACGTGATATTCCTTTAAAAATCAGCATTTTCCAGCTACAATAGTTATTTACAACATTAACAATGTTTACACTGTATTTCAGATCAATTTTATGTTATTCTAATGCACAAAAAATGCAAAAAAAAATGTACCCCAAACTAGTAGTGTATTATCTAGATGAGAGATGGCTATTGGCTTTTGTATTATGTATTATCTTTGCATGTGTGGGTAATTTATGACAGCAAGAAAATTTGTGTTTTTTTTCTTCAATTTCATTCTGTAGAGGTGTCCCTTTTAGTAAAGAAGACGTCCATAAATCTCTCTTACTTCTAATAAAAACCTGTTTTTTTTAGAGCTGTCAATCTTGCAAAACTATTTCTTTGCAATTTCCCTTCATTCACATCGTACTGATCTACATTTGTGAATGTCAGGTGCTAAGAGGAGGTTTTTGCATTCAATCCTTTCATCAATTTGACTCAGAAAAACAGAATAGGTTATGTGTGGGCTAAAATATATGTTGAGGCCTGAGAAATGGGCTGAAATGTCAACATGATTGCTTTTGACCTCCCTCCCTTAAGTCCAGGCTCCTACATTCATGTATGTTTCATGGTGCCGTGCTCTATCCCCACCGACCCATTTCACAATGTGATCTGTGAACCATTACTGAGTTAATATGTCTGCTAGTATTTGGAATCATTTTCCAGATAAGGCATTATCATTAATGGCTGATATTTTTTCACTCGATACAAACGTGTAAATTTTGCTTTCATTTGCCAAGACTAATGATAAAATCTGTGTGAAAAAAGAAACAGTACATTATATATTCAAGTAGTGTAACCAACATGAGGCAGAATGGATGATCCACGGAAGAGAGGAGACAGCTCAATGCAGAAAACATGAAGCCATGAGACTGAGTTGTAAGATTCATCACCCTGCAGATTAGACTATTCTTCTAGAAGCAGTTGTGATACAGTTGTAATCTGCCACAGTATTTTAAGGTGGATCTTTCTCATCAGAACTTTCTTTCTATTTAAATTGTGACAGTCAGTTCAGCCTAGTGATTATCAAGGGATTCCTTCCTTTTTTCCATTTGTAATCTTTTTGGCTGCTCTTATGAACAATGCACCTTTACATGTAAGATTCAATGAAGACACAGAACAAAGCAATGTCAAGTTGAAGACAAGTATAAATGGAGGTGTGAAGATGACAGTTTGCACTGCTTACAAATTGCAATGACTAACTCATGATGTCCCTGGCGCTCTCCCCGTGTACCCCTTTCCTTCTCCTTTCACTCCTTTCCCTCCCACAGGCCAGGAACGCATTGGGATCGACTCCAGATATGAACAGGAAGGGAAGGTGCAGTTTGTCATTGATGCGGTGTACACCATGGCCCATGCTCTTCACAACATGCAGAGAGACTTGTGTCCCGATCATCCCGGCATTTGCCCAGAAATGGAATCTGCTGAGGGCAAAACTCTGCTCAAGTACATCCGTAACACCAGCTTCAACGGTGAGCTAACACATTGGTCAGAGGACTTAGCTTACATGTTATTTAACCAGAATGCAGTTAGCTGGTTTGCTGGATTCAGTACTTGCCTCAGTATATAATATCTTTTAATGAGTCCTTGTTCCCTCACCAGCAGGGTACAGTATGTGTTTCTGTTTTGATAAGACAGCTTATACTGTATATTTCTTTTACGCTAAGAAGGAACACTTTCACGACTTCAAAAGTTGTTGTTGTTGTTTAATCAGATGTAGGCAATATGGAGGAGGTAATACTTGCAAAGGAGCCACCCAGCTGTCAACATTCAGTGAATAAAAAAAATTTGAAATTTATGCGTTGCTAACATTCCTGGGATACAGTCAAAATAGTTTATGTGAATTCTCTGGTATGATGTAATAATTTCATGAAGGAGATACAATAGTAGAACTACAAACAATCCCAGTCTTTATGCAATATTTGTGTCAGCAAGACAAATTTATCAGACTGGTTTGCTTGGTTGTACAGTAGGTCTACACGTTGGCCTACACAATGTGGGCAAACAACAGCATACTGTCTGTATGACATTAGACAGATTTACAGCAAGGGTTATGAAAAGGAACAACAGAGAATATTCTAATGAGGGAACACAATAGTAAATGGGGTTAATTACAGTGGAGGCCCTTATCCTCACAGCAGTGTAGGCATTCTTATTAGCTCTCTGATCTTCCTTATTTCAATGAGCAACCAAATCCAAATAAAATATTTTTAAAGGCGCTTTGGAATACACACTAGAGTAGTTACACACTAACTATTTTAATAAACCAGTCAAAATCTGAATTTATGGGAATGGTCTCTGTGACTTTGTGTTTAAAGTTAGACACATTTTCTTCAGTTGATACTGTAGGTAAAATTCAACTTTATTTGAACAGAATTTGATTTGACGTCTAGCTAGCAGGTTTCATGGAAACGCTGCATTTGTCTTGCATTCACAAGGCATGTACAAAGCCATTAGTCTTTCCTTAGACATTTGAGTTGGGCATTGTAGACTAATGTAGCTGTCAAAGCTATGGCAAGTAACTGACAAAGGGGGAGGTTTATCTTACCTGAACTGGCATCAAACTATGACTGTAGCCCCACCACCCCACCCTGTGACTCTAGGTTACATTCTTAAATTTTTTTTCCCCCACTGGTAAGAAAATATTGGGCTTCTTGCATCTCTGACAACCACACCCCATGCACCCCATCCTGAGCGTTTAGGCCGGGCCACCACACATTAGCCAGTGTGCGCGCCAATGCTAATGTATGTTTGAGAGTGGGGGAGTATGAGGCTTCTTTGTGGAGCTCCCCGCTGCGCCGGAGACACGGAGCTGGGAAGAGAGCGACAGAAAGAGGGGAGAGAATAATGATGCGAGGGAAGCGCAGCAGTGGATCCCCGGTCCACCCACACGGCTCAGCATTGCAGAGCAGCAGTACACTTTTGTCATGTCTTAGTTCAGAGCCCCATGCCAAACATATGAATCTTTCATCCTATACAGCGCTCTCGCTAAGCAGTCGACACAGATCATTTTGTTCCCTTTGGAAATGTTACACATTGAGAAATAGAATGGAAATTCTAATGGCTTCTCATCTGCATAGACAGAAATGCAGCTTAATTATTTGCTCTGGAGCCATGGTAGCAAAGTACCCAATCATTTATTTTACTTTTATTGAGTGCGTGACTGTGTGTGTGTGTGTCTACATCCTGCCACAAGCGTGCAATGACGCATGCCATGTCATAATGTATGTACTGTATGCGGAAGTCAGCACCTTGTCAACATCACTATTCACAATGTCAACAAGTGTGGCATCTTTTTAGTGTAAGCAGAAGTGACAAGTGACAACTACCCTTTGAGTTTTAGTTTGGGAATCTTTGTTCAACATCACTGTGGGTTTTACCATCACATCCACACAGAAAACCGTTTCATTCTACATCTGAATAAAAGGGAAGTTCCTTTTTTAACTAGAAAAACTGTGTTGGTATGAAATACTAAAAGATAAAGTCTGCCGCTGCAGCTGTGCAAGGTCAAAAACAAACACCGTCTTTAATTATTAAAGCTAAAACATTTTATTAAAACATTTAAAAAATTTTATTACATTTTTTTAAATGTAACCTTTTGCCACACATGTGCCATATTTTAAAGAAATGGCTCTTTGGTTTGTGAGTGGAAATTAGTCTTTTCTTCTGGGTACAGTTATGTTTCTTGTTGTACTGGAGGCTTTGGCCTGCTTTATAAAATGGTCAATGACAAGTGTCCTTGGAAAATAAAACTGGAGGGAGTTAAAATTCCCTCCTGTCCTTGAACTAAAGAAAAGGTGCTTTGGCCCTCCGCACAAATGCCAGGAGCACTGTTCTCAATACAAAATATTTTAGACATATGCTACTGGTAATTTCTCACACCTTTTTTAGCCAGAGCTATTAAGGTAGGCAATTCCCATGCCAAATGTCACTCTGTCCACCCTTCTGTCCCAATTCCGAAATGCTACGTTTACTTTTGCCTTTGAGTTATTGTATGCAGTGCTGATGTACTGTATCTGACTGGTGAAAAGAAAATAGTCTCATTACTGAAGGCTGTTTAAAAAAAATGCAGATTTCATGTATAACAGAAAGTACAGTACAACCGTTTTACCATGAAGTGCCACTCAATATTTTTTGCTTCGGGTGAGATGTGATACTGAGAGACATATTGCATTTATACACTTACCTCTGTGACTCACACAGGGTGTAATTTGCAGATACACATCCACACTCATGCCGACTACACCCAGTCAGGCACCGTGCTGCCTTCGGTCCACACACAAACTAATATACATGAAGTAACCAGGCTCTGTTTCTTGAGCACAGTGATTCAGGTGTCCTCGGTTTTACTGAGCTCATTAGTGCAATCTGCAGGGCTCTGCTTGGGACAACCTGCTACAAACTGAGACCAGATGGGGGTCGTATGATGGTTTGGCCGACCTATTTATCCTCTATGCCTCCTCTGTACCTGTCAACTGTGTGATTGAAATGCTTTGCCTCTGTCCTGAAGAAGTGTGTGTTCATCTTGAACAACGGCCATTTTATGATATCAGGGATATCAACATCACTGTGATATCTGTGAGAGAACGCACAGCTGCTCTGGCTACAGCTCTAATGATGTAGTGCTTGTGTATGGATGTGCTGTGTTTCAGTAGCAGCCCTTGCGTAGCCTTGATACATAGGAGGCAGGTGAGGCTATCTTGGTCAGGCGGGAACGTGCATACCTGCCCACAATTTTTATAAATGATAAAGATATAGGTCAAGGGTACATTTCTGTAGCTTTTCCAGACAGAGACACAAGCATACGCTCTGTTCTTCTGCGCCCGTGTAGATTATCCACAGGACATGCCCCGTACGGGGCAATAGGTTAAAGGTTTGCGTTACTGTCACATCCAGTGATGTGGAACACAATTTAATCAGTGTATACTGTACAGTATCTGTATTTATTTTGCATTTTCCATGTCTTCTTATAGGCAGCGCTGGCACCTCTGTTATGTTCAACAAAAATGGCGATGCTCCAGGACGCTACGACCTGTTCCAGTTTCAGATGACTAACTCCTCCACCCCACAGTACAAGGCTGTTGGCCAGTGGGTGGAATCTCTGCAGCTAAGGGTATGAAGACATGACATCTCTTACAGCATAAAATGTACAGGTTACTTGCATGATCCTAATGTGCCGCTGGATCACAAGGCAAGTTCAGGTAATAGAAAACGTCTGCTCCTGTACCTCTGTGATATAAATTTCGCTATGGATCTTTATATTTTGCCTGCAGATATTCTCACAGCTCGTGCAGTGTTCTTCTGATACTCTCAATGAAATGTCATAGGCACGAATGCTTCATGGGACCCCAGAGAATGCCGAGTTACTGCAGTGCATTGTAGGTTAATAGGACGTTTAGGTGTGAAGCTGCCAATCATCTCTGTGGCATCTGAGAATATTTAAACCTACTGACTTTAAGATGCTTGCCCCAAACATTGTGCAACATCTAAGATATAAAAGGTGCTCAGCCATAAACATAGTTTTTACCTCAATTCATTTATATTAAGTGTCACTTGTAGAGAAACGTTTGCAATGAAAAAAGCACTATTTTGTGTGTTGTTGTCAAGGATTGGAAAAGCACGTACAGCACCAATACATTGCTTTATGCTGGTAAGACTATAGTGGAAGATAACAGACAAACTGACAGTAAAATGTATTTGTTAAGCCATCAAATTTAAATTTTACTTTAGAATTAATATCCTGAAAAATATTTTTCTTATCAATAAATAAGTCCACTTCTCTATCACATGAAAGCTTAAATTAACTGTAAAATCAGCAACTAACAAAACGGAAATGAAAACTATGGCAGCCGTATGAGTTCAAGGTGAAAAATCGTGCTTCTGGTCTCCATAGCAACAGTGCTGTTGGTCTCATTACTGTTTCCACACAGTGTGTAATCAGAAAGCTTTCCAGAGAGCACCATTCATTGTCCAAATAACAAATGGCACCTTCATGGCCCCAGATTAATGACAGATGATAATCTACCTAGACACCACAGAAAAAACACATTTGTCATACAGGTACAAACGTCAGAAACACACTGTAGTAGACTGTGTGTGTGTGCGCGCATGATTTTGTGTGTGTGTGCTTATTTGGTGGTAAGGTTTGAAGGATTGTTTTTTGTGTGTTTCTATTGAAGGTCTTTTTTATAGTTGTCATACGTCTGAACATTAAAATGGCTTGTAAAGACACATTCAATTTTAGATAAGCAATTCAACTCCATCGTGGCTAAATTCACAAACACATACAGTATACGGTATTTCTCATTTTCGTGCAGCTAGTTTCACAGTTGTTCCCTTAAAGCAACATTTCATACTGGTGTCAAGGCAGTATGTAAATATTTTTGAGTAATTATCTCCGAATATGGGTCTGGTTTGACTTTTAAATTTTTCATTTGCAGTTCTTTTTTTCTCTAGGGAAAATATGACCTTTGTAAGTTTGTAAAGTCACCTAAATTTCACACTCTAAATCCATATAATTTTGCAATAAATAGACCACATATATTTATATTATGTACAGTATGTTCATAGATTTATTACCAAATCAGCTTTTCAGCTGTGTAATGCCTGTTGCTTAAAATCTTGTAATGCACTAGAAATACACTAAGGACATTTGGATTGGCATCATACAGACCTCTTCACTGTCTCTAATACACTACTCATATATGACAAAACGTTGATTACGGGAGACACCCAAGCATTATCTATAGTTTTAAAGATCAGAAATAGGACATAATATGAAATACCATTATACAAAGTCTAAAACCTGCTGTGTAAAATCACATATTCTCCATCTTAAGACTCACCCCACACCTCCTAACACAATGTGCCCTGCAATTCATAGTCTTTATTTATTTTCATTTTACTGAATTAAGGCAAGCTCTGTTGCCATGGAGATTGCAATTACTTTGAACTAGCAGAACAGGGATTGTCTTCCCTGTAAGAAATAGGAGAAAAACACCTTAGCTTACGCCTTTTTTTTGGTTATTCATTACATGGTCTTATTTTCAGTTGTTGTCAAAGACCCATGGATCCGTACCAATCTATTTAGTTCTTTGACTGAAAGTAACAAAAACTACCCATGAACAATTGGTGAGTGCCTCTGCAGTTCGATTGTTGTGGGTGTCATGTCATGCAAAATTTTGTAATCTAAATTAATGATTAATTAAGCAAGCAAGCCTGTAAGGAGGGAAACTGATAAAGCCCCATGCTGTTTTGAAATAGTTTTGGTGGATAGAAAACCATAGAACTCCTTTTGGGTTGAAGTTGGATGGAACTATAATGAAAAACTATATATACTCAAAGAACCAATCTTAAAGAAGGTGTCAGTTGACATAGGACAATCACAGAGAAGTCAATGCTTTAGTTATTGGTGTGTACACCAGTGCCCAGACAATCCTGAGGGGTCTAACCAGCCACATTAATTAAAACACCTGTGTGTGTGTGTGTGTGTGTGTGTGTGTGTGTGTATGTGTGTGTGTGTGTGTGTGTGTGTGTGTGTGTGTGTGTG
>JAOEHI010040873.1:0-7500 GCA_025447815.1 Percopsis transmontana
CCCCCCCCCCCCCCCCCCCCCCCCCCCCCCCCCCCCCCCCCCCCCCCCCCCCCCCCCCCCCCCCCCCCCCCAATGAGCGATTTGAAGTGACAGTGCACCATCCAGGCTTATCCAGGTCACACACAGACACTGTTTTAAGTGGAGACTATCGGGCGCCTTCCTCCCGGCGTGCAGGCCGTGGTTTTTACGCCTTAGGGGACACGACTGTTCAACGTGATTACAATTACACAGTGAGAACACAATAAGACGGAGAGAACTCAAGCGAAGAGATTCATCCCTGTGTGTGCGTGTGTCTTTAAATCCGAGTGACCACCCTTGCTCGTGTTTGTGGTGAGACAGAGGGGGGAGAGACACTTGCGGAAGGGAGACAAAAGAGGCTGATTAGTGAGAGTGAGAGAAGGCAAGTGTCTCTCTCTCACTGAGAGAACTTGATTGGTGCAAGGTCACCAGACCACTTCTCCTGCAGCTCTGCCATTCACTCTCATGCATGCCTGGTCTGCCATTCCTTGTTTTAGGATTACACAGAAGAAAATAAATAATATACAGTACAGGTATCTTTGTATAGAATATGTAAAAGCTATATATGTTTGACGTACATGTACAGAATGTACTTGTAGGTATCGGGCAAGAACTTTACCCACACAGGGTCAAATTGGTTTATTAAAGTCCAGCAGGCAGGGGCAAAATCAAGAACAGGCAATTATCGGCAACAGATGGATAACTCATCACTCAAGTGATGCGAGAGTAAGCTTACCAGAAAATATTGCAGGCATCCTCTCATGCCCTGGTTGTCAATAATCTGCATTTCCGAACTATAAACCCAAACTGCATTACCGAACTATAAAGTATAAATCCTAGACCCAGATGCTATTAGGCTACAATAGGCTATGCCTTTCAATCAATGTATTACGCTAACGTTTGGGCAAACAGGCCAAAAATGCTCTTTGCTGTAGCCTACGGTGGCTCTGCAAAACCTTGTTGTCTGTGAAAATATTTGTGTAAATAAGAAAACGTTATCTCTTACTCTTAGGATACGGATGCCATTGCTATAAAGGCTAATGTTGGCGATTTGCTTGTCGGGTCGGTTTCGGGTGGTTGATCAACGCATATTCTGCGGGTCAGGCGGTGCGAATTGGCTTTAATAATGTGTCGGGTGGGTGCGGGTATTAAAAAACCCTTACATACGCATCACTAACGCTTACCATTTGGACTTTGTAAGGAATATCACTGTACAGAATTAATCTGTCATGTTATTTGGTCTTCGTAAAATCAAGCCCCTGAGCACGGCTGGTCTTGTAAAAGCTCTTCTGTTTAGAGATAGCCTCTAAAGTTGTCATGTTTTGGAAGGGTTGTGCAAAAGCAGACATGGAAGTGCACTAATTTGTAGTTATTAAGAAAAACAACAAAATACTGAAAATGACTTAGAGCACTCTATGTTAAAAGGGGACATCGTATTTTGTCAAAATAATAGTCGTCATTAAAAAGATCAGTATCAAACAATTAGGAAGAGAGAAAACTATATCCTAATTTTAATGAAATGGAAGCTTTACTAACAAGGTTAAAGTGGATTTTAAATATGTCAGGAAACGGCTTAATACGTTTCCTCCACTGGTGAAAAGAGAAAAAAAGTCTTAATTTCCATTAATGAGCTATTTCTACAATCCCAAGAGTGGAGCTTTACTAATGAACCAACCATTAATTACTATTTACATCTTTCTTTCTCTCTTCCCAGTGACTACTCAGCTGGATATTCAACAATTTTGACTCCTTCTAACCTTGTATTTTGTGTGTGTGTGTGTGTGTGTGTGTGTGTGTGTGTGTGTGTGTGTGCGCGCGCGTGCCCATGCGTGCATTTAGGTGTGCTGTGGAACCTGTCGTCGTGCGATGCCCTCAAGATGCCAATCATCCAGGACGCCCTGGCCGTGCTGACCAACAGTGTCATCATACCGCACTCGGCCTGGGACTCCTCCCCCAATCACCATGACGACCGCAAGCTCCACCTCCACACCTCACAGGTGCTGCGCAATGCCACCGGCTGCCTTAGGTGAGAGTGACGCCTCACGTGCACGCGTATATCCATATCACACACGCACATTCCTAATCGTTTTAGCAACATTTGCTATGATATTGCTTTTAATTTGACATAGTATCTCATTATACTCTTAACTATATTATCTTCTTAACTACACACACACACACACACATACACTTTGTGTGTGTGTATGTGTGTGTGTGTGTGTGTGCCTCTGTCGTGCATGTGTTCTAAAGTCTAATGAACAATACTTCACGGATAAAGTCACATTGCTCTGGAGCTAGAATTTTCTCCCGCCCCCTTGTATCCATAGCAACAGCTCCTCCAATTGTGTGGGTCTTTTGCGTCCAGACATTTTTTGATTTTGCAGTTTTCATTGTAACTGAAATATAAAAGAGCTTAGCTTTCAAGGTGAAGGCGGTGCCAGGCTTCGTGAAAACATGACGAAAAATAACACTAATGCATTCGTGGAGATAAAGAGCCTTTGTAGGCAAAAATGTGAGTAGCATTCCAGCTGCGAATTTTGTATAGTCAGAAGACTGATTTTCCTCTGAATAATCAACCTCAATCAACATACTTCTTATTAATAATCCTTCATTAAATCTGCTAAACTGGCCGTGCACATTAAAATAGTCAAGTGAGAAATAGATTTGATTCTCGGAGGTGTAGCCTGTTATTATGAAGCATAATTGATGAGAATACACTGCCAGATGTCAGCATTGTAGAGAAATTAATCAACCACACAGAATCATCATCATTAGTTAATTACATGTGGGGGGGAAATAATTACATAACATTTTGTGTTCTCAAAACACCCTGTATAGGTGAAGGAATCCCATGGTACAGTTTGCTGCATTGATGTTGCTTTTGTGGTGGCAAAAAGACCACATTTGACTGTGTGACATAAGGCCTAATTTTAATATACCTGTGTGCTTATATCCTGACTGCATTTGGGACACATGTGGGCAACCAAAGCCATGCTGTTCTGGAACTCCTATCAGGAGTGTTGTTTTGAGATAACCTGTGGGTGTTTGGATTATACAGTCTTTCTTGCAGCCGATAGGAGTAGAGAGGCAGGGTGTGTTGTGTACCACTATATAAGCATGCATGTGTGTTACTGAAGGTCGTTCATTCAAGGAGGAGGGAGGCAGGGCGGAGCAAGGGAGGGGCCGGGAAGAACACAGGGGAACAAGGTAGACACTCTAGGGAAACATGGAACTAGACACTGGGGAAGACAAGAGACAAGACAAAAACAGGGAACAGGCGGGGTCGTGACACAAAACATATCATCCTCCTCATTACTTACCCTCAGTTCTGTCAGCTATTGTCTCAACCCTTCTTTAACCTTTCTCTACCCCTTGTGTTTTAGCTCCCCTTCATAAGTGGGCTCCTAATAGATGAAATCAACACGGATTCAGTGCTTTTTCATGGAGTTGCCATGTCAGTCCACTGTATGCAACGTGAGGGGATGTTTTTACACAAATAAGGTGCAGTAGTAGTCCTCAGCTTGGTGATCTGCCAATACCTAGCTTGCAAACATTGCTAGTGCAATCGTGGCATTGCTGTGGTTACTTGGTTAATAATGGAATCATTTTACAAGCCTGACTTGTCATCAACGCCAAAGCTGTCTAGAGCGTGCAAACAGGAACCGGCTGTATAATATAAGCTTGGAATCTGTTATCTCATCCTTTAGCACACTTCTGGTTTTCCAAAGGAAGACATGCATCAAGATTATGACGCTTAATAAGCTGCATTCTCGACGGCACAGTAACCGTCAAGTCACACACTGGAGTCCACCATTAAGCACACATTGAATGTGAACGGGCTGGGCTTCACTGTAGTTGCGCTGCTTTGTTTTGCTTTGCGGCGATGAGGGACGAAGCGATCTGTTATTGCCACTGTTGCTAGACATTGTTTTGTGTTTCCCAGTGTCACAAAGGTGTTTCTGGGGCTCATGGGTGGGTGTGCTGTTTGGGAGGGTGGGGGAGTATGTTTTCCTGGATGACTAATGACACTGTCAGCGCCTTGGTCCGCACGGCGACACAGCTGATCAAATTGGATGGACGGAGGGCTGGAAAACGCAAGAGCGACGGGTAAAAAAAACAGAAGAGCGAAGGAGAAGATGAGGAGGAGGGTGAGATTAGCAGAAAGCAGAGAGAGACTCATTGGATTGTGGACTCTGGGCGGATGTTGGGGGGGGGGAGAGTAATGAAAGTGTTGGCGGCGGCCTTGAGGAGGGGCTGCTCTCTATCTGTTGTGGAGGTTGGGTTGATGATCGAGACACGAGGCCACGGTGTTCGACGTCCCGGCGCACCCCAGCTCTATTACATCCCCCCCCCCCCACCACCACAACCACCACCACCACCTCTGTCCCTCCCATTAGCCCTCCACTATGTCTGTGTCACTGTCGCATGGCGGTGTGTGAAAATGAACAAGTATATTTGTCATTTGCACCTGTGTACGTTTTGCCTTTGTATAGGCCATACACATACATCTGCATGTCTAATGGGTATGTACACACACACACACACACACACACACACTTAGATACAGACAAGTCTTGAAATACAGTTGAAAACGGAGTCAATGCATGTGTGTATGTGAGCATACATTCATCGAGCGTGGGTCAAGCAGGTAATGACTCTGATGGACCCACATGTCGGCTAATCGCTTCCCACGCATAAACACGCACGCACAAACTGTGTGTGTGTGTGTGTGTGTACACATGTATCTGAAGAAAGCTCTTCAATCAGCTAAGAGCTTAGAAGCCTTATAAACTGTGTCTCTCAACTTGTTTGTGAGGATCCACTGTTATGCAGGACATAATACAGTGTTAAAACATGCCTTTCTCAAACATTGGATGAACAATATGTCTAAAGAATATCCAATTTTTTGTAAAAGCATCCTTAATTAAGTTTGGCAACGGGCTCGTCTTACGCACCGGCACTAATAGTAATTTAGTAGTCAAATAGTAAAGTAATTTGTGGCTCCCTATTTTCATCTAAAATATCTCTTAATTCTTAATGGAATTGTTAATTAAATTCCCTGCATTGGGTGCTCAGTAGGTGATTATTTAACCAAGCAGGCCAATGAATTAGAGTGAATTAATGGACAGTGACAGAAGATGGGGAAAATGTGCTAGCTTGTAATGGAATAGACCTAACACACACACACACACACACACACACACACACATTGGATGGTGTTCTACGCAAAGAATCTAATTTTGATGTGCACATTCTTGCACAAAAAGCCCCCCATACTGTCTGGCATGTTCTGTTCATACAGTGGTTTGAAAGAAAGAATGGACCTCGCACATACCGTATAAATGATAGATCAAATGGAAAGTGCAAGATAGCTTCATTAAAAAGGATTCACTCTGCCCAGGGTTGTGAGACATTAACACAAACACCAACGCTCTCTCTGTGACCTCTGGTGTGTGACGGTTGACCTACCCTTCAGGTCTTCGTTTACAGTCTTCGGTAAAGCCCTGGTGTCTCGGTGACTCACTGGAAACCAGCTAGTGTTAGCTGAAAACACTGCAGTACTACGCAGGGGAGACACGACGCTTGCCTCGGGACACAATTCAGCCCCATAAGGCATGATGCTTCCCCGGGTTAGTCAGCTACTGGTCCAGAAGGAGAGGCGTGGAGCATAGAGGGAGCTTGATGCTCCACAAAGCAGCTTCACGGTCCATTACAACACTACTAGTAGAACATGCACATAACCCCCCCCCCCCATCCACACACACACACACACACATGATATTGTGCATTGGGCAGCTGTGTGTTGGCCGTGCCAAGGCAGTGTGTACAGATGGTCAGTAATCTGCACACAGCCCGCAGGAGTTGGTTTCAGTGTGTGCGACTTCTTCCTGACACCAGACTTAAAGGGTCTCATGTAGGACCTCAATATTTGTGTTCAGCGTACGCAACCCCCCCTTTGAGTCAGTTTGTGTACAGTGTCCTGCTGTCGTGTCAAGGGGATCTTGGCGAGCTATGGAAAACTTGTTCAGTGAGATGCAAAACTCCAGGGCGTTCATAAACATTTAAATATGATATGTTTATTTTTCTGCCCACTGTATATATGTAGATCCATATTCAGGTAAATGAATTCCCCCTCGAGGATCAATAATGAGAAAGGCTGTTTTTTTTGGCACCCACGCAGGCATGAAGGTATATTTCCATTCAAACCATTGTTTTTCCATTTCTGTATCCCCCCCTCCTCCTCCTCCTCCTTTTGAAGTGTCTTAGACGTTACTGGGGACGTTACATACAACCGTTAACAGACTGTTAACAAAATAGCAATCTTGAAAAAGTTTGTCGTGACATATCTATTAGATGCTGTTGTATATGCATCAAACTAAAACATTCATGTTGACAGTACAATATCTGAATGCTTTGTTTTGAAGGAAATCAATTATAAAAAGCACTGCCGGTAGCATTGCGGAGAAAAGGTGCCCAGTTAATTCTGGGAAATTTCTTCTCCCCTCGTTTTTGAGTCGGCTTTGCTCTGTTCGGAGGGATTTAAAATGAAAACGGGACACCCTACACTTTGCGTAACGGAGTGGTGGGGTAGTATTAGAGCTGAGGAGGGGCTAATGGGAGGCAGAATTTATCTGTCTTCTTATCTTTGACGTGACACCGCCGAGTAACTGTGGCAACAGATAAAAGAATTTAAGGAGAAGTCAGCAGAGTGAGTGAGTCAAGGTTGAGCTTGAACGCATCACCGCCGCCCACCACCCTCAAACACACACACACACACACACACACACACACACACACACACACACAACCTTCTGTTCTGGTACTTAAATCATTAGTCAAGGTAAAGTGTCTTAAGTGTTCTGCTGTTTTGCATCGACTCCACGGAGGACGCTGTCTCCGCTAAGTGTGCTTGCTGCTTATGTACTTGGGCGCTCATTAGCATTCATAGTGGGTGAAAATGACTTGACCTTCTCTTAGAACCGGAGGAGCCCGCCAGCACCAAGTTTTAATTGAGTTCCCACGTCTATCTCTCGCCTTCTCTCTCTCTCTTTTTCTCTCTTTCTCAGCACAATGAATGATTGACCTCGGCTTATAGACTGCTTAAACTTCCCTCATCTGCTTATTGTGTGGTGATAGATGGACGCATTCATTCGCACCGACACGCCATCTTCCCATTCGCCCATTCTTGTCTCTCTCATGATGTTTGACATAGAAAAATGTTGATAGCAGTAATCATTTTTTGAAACTGTACTCTGCCCTTTTATCCTATCTATTATCCATCTCTTTGTAATGAGTAGCTGACTCAGTCAGTTTGCCCACCTCTTAACCCAGCGCATGACCCCCGTCCATGACCCCCATCCAGAGCTATGAACCACCGACCCAGTACTCTAGCATACCACAGATATACCACTGAACCACAGACAGTATATTGTACAGTATTGTGACAATATGTGAGTGTGTCCCTCTCTTTCTCTCCTGTTG
>JAOEHI010040873.1:15000-21970 GCA_025447815.1 Percopsis transmontana
CTTCTCCTGTTCCTCGGGCCTTCTCTCTCTACCCGCTCAACCCCCACCTCCCTCTGTCTCCCTCCTTTCCCCGTCCTCTGTAAATCTCCTCCATCTTCATCCCCCTCCCACCTCCGAACCCTTTCCGCAGTGGGACGGCGTGGGCCCCTTCCCCGACGCGGTGGACCCCCCTAAAGGGGTGCAGATGCTTTGGCACCCCACCATCGTCAAGCCCTACCTCACCCTGCTGTCGGAGTGCTCCAACCCCGACACGCTGGAGGGAGCGGCCGGGGCTCTGCAGAACCTGGCAGCGGGCAGCTGGAAGGTGAGGTGACCAAGACCCCCCTTAATATCACTAAATGGTAACGCTCATTAACATGAAGGGGTTTTAATGGGGTGCCTCGCACAGTGCTAATGTTGAAATCCACTGCCGTAGGGGATGTCCATAAATCCTCTTGAATGTCCCAGAATGGAAGTCTACCATGTGGTCAGTGTATCTTAGGAAAATGAGTACCTTAGCAAGCATGTTATCTTAGTGATTCATGAATTTAAGATTATTAATGGTAATTTCTGTAAGGACAGTAATTACTGTAAGGATAGTAATTACTGTAAGGACAGTAATTTAAAACTTAAAACTTAAATATAAGTTTGAGCAGATTCATTTTTTTTTATTTTCAATTTAAATGGGATGGGAATTCTTGACAAAATCTTACAAAAAATACAGAGGCGCACACACACACACACACACACACACATACAGTATGCGCAGTACGCACACACACACAGGGTAAATAAAACAGTGGCGCAATAAAAACTACATGAATAAAATAGATTTCCATGGTGAAAGAAGGATGAAGTGCATAAAACTGTGTGTGTATGTGGGCATGGCAACAGGATGTTTTTTTTCTCACAGTCTCAGCCTGAAGGTAAGAACTGCAGTCAGTTAAATGTAGCGAATCTTTTGAAATGTTCTGCCCCTGTAACACAAACAGACGGGATCCATTCAAACAGATGGGTTAAGCTCGAAATTTATTGAAAATAATGTGATGATATTGCAGGCAGGGTGGACTGTTACACTCAAGAATGTATTAAATCACTTAACCCGGGTTACAGTCAAATTAACTATTAGAGGATTGGAAAAAAGTATAAATTAAATGCTTCATAGAACACAGGAAACATAGATGATTAGCTAACAATATGAGCCCATAAATGGTGTGTGCAGTATTTATTAAATTATATGTAATACAAAGGAATACAATGTGGTGTATAAGTTGGATAATCAAATCAACTAAACATAAATAATACAGTATAAACAACTAATGTGACTTGTATAGAAAGGCATGCCCGAATGACCTTGAAATAGCCTTGGAGCGACCTGGGGCACAGATGGATTTTAGGTCACAAATACCATACATTATTGAAATCATGCTGTTCGTCAGACAAATTTGGACAATTTAGATCTTGAAGTCACGTCCGTTTTGTTGAATGGTTTCTGGAAATAGCCGCACACGCACACACACGACTCGCTCTCTAAAGCATCTCATTGCTGGCGTCAGGTGCGTGTTGGCCTTTAACGCTAGCAGGGTGAGGGTCTCTGAACAAAGACCCTCACCACACGCAGAGGGGGAGAGAAGGGGGAGAGAAGGGAAAGAGCAGCGTCCCTCTGCGGCCCTGTAAATGTGCGCGGGAGGGTCTAATATCTGATTTTAGTTTGTTGAGTGCCTCTAGTGTTGAAGCCCTACACTCTGGAATTAGGGAATGGCTGAGAGGGGGGTGGAAAGTGGAGGTGGATAGAAATAGACAAGGGAGACGGGTAATGGTGGGGGGCAGGTGGTCTCCTGGAAATCACATTTTCTATTTCGGGGAATTGTGTGCATGTGTATGTGTGTGTGTGTGTCATGTCTATATGCAAGCTCCCTCTCCTGGCCAAGTGGAGAAGGTAGCAGAGTGTTGATGCGATCCGACTCCTGGCCAACTGTAGGCCTGGGTCACAAGCCTTCTGGCAAAGACCTAGCTCTCCAACTCAATGGGGGAACACACCCTGAAAGATTCATTCCCTCAGCTGATTATCACCACCATAAGTTTGCCCTTTTTGAAAATGTGCAGATGGCGAAAGCCCTACAAAGCCTCCATGAATGAGAAGGCATTCATTTCTTTTTCTTTTCCTTTTTTTTATGAAGCCAGCAACGGTTGACCAGTTTGTTTCACCGGAAAGCTTTGCTTCACCACCGCACAGTTCAAAAGATTCAAACCCTGGAGCTGTCTAGTAGAACCGAGAATTTCTGCTTTTGGCCACCTGGAGCAGTTGGTTTAAGTGCCTTGTTGGAGAGCGAGAAAATTGTAGTTATTTAGAGAGCGGGGAGCATTCTCAAAGCTCAGAGCCATCTTCTCCCCAGCTCCTGTAATTCCCTGTTATATCATTTATGAGTCAGCGTGATGTCTCACCCGTTCTCATATCAGCCCTGAGTTGAACCTTTCCCTCTTCTCATCCTCCACAGTGGTTACTCCATTTTCTGTCTTTTTTTCCTCCTCACTAAAGTGGCCCCTTTACTGTATGACCATGTGCCAAGGTATCACATACACAGGGCCTTCGTTTATGGCAGACCGAATCTGAACCCTTTATTTGCAATCTTCATATATGCAGAATTATGCAGCGTGGGGCAGTTCTGTTTCAGCCTCGGAGGACGGTTCAACTGGGTACTCCCGTGATTGTGTTCTTCTCCTGTTGAATCATTTATGACATACAGTATGATGTTACAATCTGCTTTGTCTATGAGTTAATCTGTTAATCTTGTTTTTAATCTAGACTATTTTCTTGTTTTTTTTCTCATTACTTTATACCCAGCAAGCAGGATTTGTGATCCACTTTTAACAGATCAACAACATCACTGACACTCTATACGACGTACTGTATTCTAGTCTGATGTCTGGTTGTGCACCCAGTTTGGGGGCGTACAGCGTACAAGTATACATTGTAATGTGTCTTAACTGTTGACAGTGGTCGGTGTACATCCGCGCGGCAGTGCGTAAAGAGAAGGGCCTGCCCATCCTGGTGGAACTGCTGAGGATAGACAACGACCGTGTGGTCTGCGCCGTGGCCACCGCCCTCCGCAACATGGCCCTGGACATCCGGAACAAGGAGCTCATCGGTGAGTATTGACCGGGGCCTTGTCCAGTGGAGAGACACCAGGGGAGGGGAGGGGGGGTTGATATTGATCAGGGAGGTCGGTGAAACATCAACAAGCTCACGTGCCTTGTTTTGCGAAGAAATAACACGGATCTAAAACGTAACCCAAGAGTCAATGTTCCGACATGTTGCGCAGCTAGCATTCTGGGAATGTGAGATTCCAGAGCCTGACTCAGGTTCTGCCAGTCAGAACGAACCAACCACTTTTGTCGAGCCCACCAATCAGAGAGTAGAACTAATGTCATTTCTATGCTCCACCAATCACATGTAGGCTAGTCTACAAACACGCAAGTTCTCTTAAGATAAGTTTCTGACTACTGCTCGACTTTGAACCCTAAAATATTTTAACAGAGACAATATTACGTAAAACCCCAAATAGGATTAAGCACCTGTTTATGTTTATGCGTTTTTCTATTTTTTGCTAATCGTTTCTTCAACCAAGTTCCTAATAAACTTTAATGTAATAAAGAGATAGCGAGCATGTCTGAGAGGGGCAGAAAAGACTGACGAGAGGCATAGGGAAAGAGATAAACAGAGGGAATAAAGAAAAGCAAGGCAGAAGAGATGTGTGTGTGTGTGTGTGTGTGTGTGTGTGTGTGGTTTGAGTAAGAGAGAGAGAGAGAGAGCAGTAGAGATGAGGAGATCAAAGGCTTGCAGTAGGCTTTGAAGGGCAGACGCTGGTAATGAGCAGGACTTAATGACTGGCAGCTTCCACACATCCAGGGATCAGGCATCACTAGTCGACCTGACACATTGAGACACCTTCCTAGCTGATTGTGTGTGTGTTCGTGTCTACCTGCACGTCTGTGTGTGTGTGTATGACATAATTTCTCTCGCGCGCGCACGCTCTGTCTTTCTCTCTCTCTCTCTCTCTCTCTCGCGCTCTCTCTCGGCTATCTCTGATTATCTCGGCTTTCTGGTGGTGTGGGGTTTCTATAGCAACCCCACTCCCCCTGTCTTAGGCGAGGAAGCCTCCCAGGTGTTCTCGGAATGACATGGAACGCCACTGGCACGGATCAGCGATCAACGGTGGCACCGTGGGCCAGTTTAGCTGCTGTTCGGTCATGTGGCGTTTATAAGACCTCCTTGAAAACTACCCTATAGTATTTTCAGCCGGTGTGTAATACATAAATCACTAATCTGGGGACAATTAAAATAATCTATCTTTGATTGTGCACTACGTTCGGGCACCAAAAGCTCAACAATCTAAAGATTTTATTTGGCATTTCAAACTGTGAATGTTTAACTTAAAAAATGGCACGCGACCTGCAACAATATAGCATAACGTTTTGTTAACAGCTGTAAACACCATTGAAAATGGACAAAAAAATGTTAATAAAGAAAAGTTTTTAAATCATCTCACGATCGATCAGGGGGTCCCTGACAACCGCTGCCTTACTCTGTACTATAGCTAGCTCATGCTCTAACAGTTCGTTTACTTTCAGAGCAAAATAGAAGAAAACAGCCTAATTGGCAGAGAATAGACGAAAGAATAAACAGACAGAAGCGACAGAAAAAGCTGAGGAGAGAACGATAGCTTCTGATTGGCCGTAATTACGAGCAATTCCGATGTGTTTACTGGTTTTGTTTGACACAAATTCAGGGACGGCGCAACGTGGCGTTAGCAGCGCACGCAATTTACCACGCAGAGCTGTTCTGCTGGACAAAAACAGACAACAGAGAAATACAAGACACCAACCATGACAGAAGCACAAAAAAGTGGAAAAACCACCAGAGATGTAAGGAGAAAACATAAGAGACAGACAGAATGAAATCTATAGAAGCAGAGAAGAGAGAGAGAGAGAGAGAGAGAGAGAGAGAGAGACAGAGAGAGACAGAGTGAAAGGGACAGGAGCCGGGTTAAGCCATCGCTGTGGGTAAGGTGTGAGTAGATGTGTATGGACAAGAAAGAGGTGAGAGACTGACTACGATGCTGTTCCCGTTTGCCCCCCTGCCCACGTACCATGTGCACCTCTGTGACCCTGGCCTCCCAGTCAGACAGCATACAACACCTTCGTACAATCGTGCCGTCGTGCAAAACGACAACGTTAACCCAGAGTGACAAAGCAGTTTACAGGGCTGTCTGGGTCCATGGGCCATGTACCCTACAGTGGGGTCTGAACATCTGAGCCATTCTGTTCTCCCTTTATTCATTCCTTTTCCATCTCCCTTTCCCTTCATATCTCTCCAAGGAGCAATTCTCTGCTCATACAGTCACACTATTGGGTTCATCTTTCAAGTCAAAACAATATTATAAAAATGTCAAGTCCATTTCAAGATGCTTTGAGGATGTTTGGCCTCATACTTTGCCATTTTATAGTCTAAAGTAATCAGTAAAGTTTCATCAAAGAAATAATCTACAGATAATTATTTATTTTGAGAACATTTATGGAATGAATGTGAAAACATAAGAGATTTCATTAGTTTGAAAGTGAACAAATCTGGATAGTGGACAGACCTTTGGTGGCCCTGTTTGTTTCCATTATTATCTATGGAGTCTCAACAACGGAGATCCTAATCCTATTTGATTTGGTTTTTGGTCAGAAACAATCAGCACAGTTGGAAAAGATTGGAATGGGATGTCAATACTGGCCTGAATGATCCTGCGAGGGCTAAGTGCACAGCCCGTATCTGAGTAAAACGCCCCGAAGACCAAAGATGACTAACCCAACTCTAACTTAGTCCAACATGAAGCGTCAGCCAGACTAAGGATTCGCCGCAGCATCAAAGGGGGAACAATAGCTTCTATGAGAAGTCGGTATTGACGTGAATCAAGGTGACCTTTGTCTTTTCACTCACAGTCATGTCTGTGTCAAGTCTCCTATAGTGTCAGGAAAGCGCTATGATTACACAGGGGAGAGATAAACTATAGGGCAGGATGAAGGACAAAGGGTGGATGAGAGAGCAGAAAAAGGGATGGGTGAACCAGTAAAAGGCAGAACAGAGGTGGGAATAAATGGTGGGCGATGACTTGTTCCACGTGCATGCTTGTGTTCCCTTCCAATTCCCTCTGGGATTTAGCTGCGTTTTGTTCTGTCTCCCCTATTTCCCCTTTCTTCTGAGCTTTTGATTTGCATATTATACTGTACGCCCGCGTAGCGATGAATAAGTCTTATTCACGTTTGTCGGAGCGATGCTTGGTCATTTCCTCACGTGAATTGGGTACAGTGCATGGCTGCCAAAGAGACAGCAGTAGAAATATATGCTTTCCGTTGGTGTTTTTTATTTCTTTATGCCCAGCTCCTTTCTCTGCAGAACAACAGCTGTTAAAATAGTGGGTGGATGGATGTCCAAAACGATGATCTACAGTAAATTTATAGTAATATTAATAGTTAATCCACAGGGGTTCCTCATTATTTATCAGTTATGCTAATTTGACATAGTTTAATATTAGTATATTATTATTATTATTATTAGGGGTCAATAGACTGATAAGATAAATCACTTTACTGCAGCATAATGAATGCCTAAAAATAAAACACCTTTGGTCTTGTATTTCAGTCCCGGAGCTGCAAACTCAATACGAATACTATATGCCTTTCCCCCTCATGCACACCTCTGTCTTCTAACAGGTCCTCTCCCATCTTCCCCTCTCCCCTGCTCTCAGCCATTTTATCTCAGCATCGCCCTCCATTTATTTAAACACTCTGCACCCTTACACCCCTCCATTTTCCTAGCAATCCCTTTCCATTCTTTATCTTATCTCTCTCTTCATCTTGCCTTCTCTTGCCTCTGTGGGGGGGGGGGGGGGGGGGGGGGGGGGGGGGGGGGGGGGGGGGGGGGGGGGGGGGGGGGGGGGGGGGG
>JAOEHI010040894.1:0-21967 GCA_025447815.1 Percopsis transmontana
AGAGAGAGAGAGAGAGAGAGAGAGAGAGAGAGAGAGAGAGAGAGAGAGAGAGAGAGAGAGAGAGAGAGAGAAGGCTGGAGAAATTGAAAAGTAACATTAGCACTTCTTCGTATCTCCAATTCCCTTGGACTTCTCTACACATGTTCTCCCTTTCGTTTCCCTTCCTCCCTGACTCTCTCTTCCTCAACCTCCTCCGTCCATCTCAGTTCATCTCTCTCCCAGCGTCTGCGCTGGTGACGTCACCGTTGATTGGCGCAATAACAAGCAGCCTATTAAAGCACACAAGACACTTCCTGTGATCACTGCTTTCATGACTGAGCTCTAAACACAGTTTCTCAGATGGGAAGGGAGGAGCGTGTGTGTATATGTGTGTAAAAACAGAGCAATAGGGAGGGACAATATTATAGTCCATTTGTGTGCACATGCCATTAAACGTTTTTTAGGGACTCGTTTTCTACCAACCATGCAGCCAACCGGCCCCGCCCTTCTACCCGGCCCATGGTAATGGCCCTCAAAAGTGTTTGAAATAGTTGGAAGGATGACATGCAAGGAAAAGAATGGCTGAGCCCAAGTAGCATGAAATAAACTGGCCTCGAGCAGAGACAGAGACCAGAGAGCAATTTGTTTCCCCCCTCTGTGAATTAGAGGCCAGAGCCAGCCACTGTCTCTAAATGGGAACCAGCCTGGTTCTACCCAGACACCACTATCTGGGCACAGTATGGGGTTTGAGTCGAGAGAAGAAAAGAAAAAAAAAAAACGAGTAAGCCAAAACCCCACGTCTCCTCTGGGCTACTAAGCCATCCTGAAAAATTCCTGGGGCTTCTTTCGAAAAACAATCTGTGAAGACCCTCCAGTGTAAATATCTAATATGGTGTCCGGGCCCATTATATAGGCGTCTGCTTTGTTGTATATTGTAGGTGTCATTTGTTTCGCGGCTTCTTGGTGCATGCCGTATGCAGATAGATACTATATAGCACACCTTTAATATTTGGATTTAATTAATTCCACCATTGGCTAACTGAAGGGATTTTGGGTATATTTTCTTCTTCACATATTTTAATCTATTCAGGCTTATTTCCCCAGCCAGACGTGACTTAACATACATCTCTGATGCGTAATTTTAAAAGCACGACAGCATGGCGCCTGTGATGTCATTGGATAAGATCACAACGACCAACACCCGTCATGAGGGATTTGTGTTTTGTTTATTTTTATTGAATTTGTTTTTGAAATGGACATAGAGTGTCGCCATAGCGCTCAAGCCTTCAAGTTCATCACCATCCACCTGTCACAGGTAAGCCTTGGTTAGCAGTTCTGCCCTAAAGTGTTAGTTTAGTTTTCGCTCGGATGCATTGAAGTCGTTTGAACTCCCTCGCTCCTAGCCAACTCGCACCGCTTCCTGCTCAAAGTTATTCCCATGAATATTTAATGAATGCTGTGGATGGCAAATATGATGATGCGATACGGTCTGAATCTCGTCGACAAGGAAACCTCAACGCATTAAAAAAAAAAAAGTGGCATGGCTGTAAATGTCCTGTGAGGGTCTTACAATGGAAGACGTTGTCTTCTGTCACGGCACATACGCTCCGCATCATGAAAACGCGTTTTGCCCAAGTCTGCGGCTGCTGGCACACGGTCATTAGATGAGCCACAGAATGAGTGTATCATTCCACACCTTTTCTTTAGACACAAAATAGAGCCTGAAAACACACACACATACACAAATACACTTGTATGTACGCACACAAATGCAAAAAATATGCACGCACCAAGTCCAACTCTGTCAACACACACCCAGTCACCCCATGCGCGCTGATGTCACAGGCGCCACCATCAGAGAAGCAAAGCATGCTGGGAGGAAAAAGACAAGGCAGCCACACACCCAAAAGGCTCATTCTCTGGTCACTGATGTCAACTTACACAAACCGCAAGATCAAAGGGAAGCCAGTCAGACGGAGGTGGGGGGGGGGGGGATAAGACTAGGAGATATGGCAGGGGGCTCTACTGTACCTCATGGCAGGCCCATGTGATGTGGGCCTCTGACAGCCAGGCTCACATCCTGAGCCCTTGTGGCTGCCCATGCTGTTCTGTGGAGGGAGATGCTAATTCACATGGATTACTCACCAGAGGGGTGCGCACGGTAGAGACGCATGCGAGGAACAGGAGAAGCGGTGGAAAGACGTCGCCTTAGAGGCAAGCCAGCAAGCAGGATTGTGGGTAAGCGGCAGGCACAGTTATGCGGCTGGAGATCCCTGGCACTGCCCCGAGCACCTTCAGCGGGTGGCCTTTTACGTACCTGGTGGGCCAAGCCCTCAGAACTCAGCCCATATGGTCACCCTCTACTAAGCCAACAGCCCCCCTGCTCCTCAGCCCCAAACACACAATCTGTCCCCCCCTCCCCCCTCTTTGAGACCAGGCCCATCCAAGCTATCCACATGTCTGGTTCCTCACGTCCTGTTATAACTCCAGCTCCTCTTAATACTACACAGAACCCTCCTCTTATAGCATCTGCTTGCCTTGATCTGTGATATATTCCCACCAAACCCATCCAGTAGCTTTGATGCCGCTCTCAGAATAAGGCTCATCATTTCACTGCAGATGCCCCGCGGTGCTGCGCGCATTACTTCAGGGAAAAACTGGCGCATTACTGGCGGGGAAAATGTCCTCAAAGAGACTTTTAATGGTGGCAAACACAGCAGAGTCCTCGCCGCTCATACACTCTGGTTGCTGCGTTAGCCGTGAGCTGCACTTCCATCGATCAGACAGCAGGGGCGCGACACCGGAGCTCTTTGTCCTACGCCAGGGCCGAGGGTGGGGAGCCAGGCGTGGGGATAGCTGCTTTGCGGTGCCCACCAAGCCTCGTTTCCATGCCAGGACGACTGAAGATGCTCCTAGCCCGTAGGCCGCCCCCCGCTGTCATTCTCCTGCTGTACCCACCACCCGGCACGCTGTAAATACTTAAACACATACAGTATACTGTACGCTAATACACGCCTGCATTTGTGGGCAGCAACACACAACCGCATAAAAGCACAAAAACATACCACTTTTTTTCTTATCTATTCCTATTATGGCCCAGATAGGATTCCATTGCTTTTCAAAGAAACATAAGAGGAAACTGGGTACCTGAGACGCGTTTACTCATGTGATTAAATTCCTTTAGAAAACAAACAGCCCGAGTAACACAAAAGAGAAAGCATGACAAATGTGTCCAACCCTACAGAGCTAATACTGGCTCTCCGTTTTTCTGTCCCTCGGCTTGTTTGCCCCCACAGAACATGGCAACGTCAGATGTGTTTGCCCTGCTTTGGTGATAATGATGGAGGCATAATGGGCTCCAAGGACAACAAACAGCCCGGCGAGAGGGCATTCAAAAGGGGCTAATGAGTAACTGCAGGTCAAACACTGGCGAGATATGGGCCCAGGGAGGGCCGCGCGTCACGTTGGAGTTTGAACACAGCCACCCAGCGCGTGCCCCTGCCAGCACCGCTCCACCCTGCCCTCCCTGTTTACAGTACATGCGTTCTTTAGACCCTAAATGGTCATTCATCACAGCTACCCTTCTCGGGACAAGCTTCAGTGAAATAGAAGGAGATGGATTAGCACAACAAGGGAGTTTCATACACAAGGATATACAGTATATATGGTTTGGCAAGCACACATGCACACAAAGCGACTCAATTACTACGATATTGAACCATTCATGGCACGATACTGTGACAGAATCTGAAATACTATTGCTTTATCAGCATTGGGGATCAAACCCACACATACAGTACTGTATGTAATGACAGGTCAACTGTGTGGCGTATTCTGACTGGGAAAATTCCAGTGCTAATCAAACATCATACAAAAACTAATATGTACTTTGAATTGTAATGACTCAGTGTTACATAAGTGAGTTGAGGAGAAACATAATTTTTAACTTTACAAAAGCTTTTGCCTACTTCCCCTTGCTAGCTCCAGAAATGCCACATCAAAGAATTTAAAAAAAAAGGAAGAGGCACTCGCGACTGCATCACCAACAAGAAACACTTCCCTCACACTGACACAAGTGTGGCCTTTTAACTTCAAATAAAGCGTTGTTCGCCCTGATGTAAGAAGCAGCCAAACTTTATATGGGCCAAACCTGATGAAGTGGTTTTTATATGACACTCGTATCCAACACATTATTCAATGTTAAATTGTCAATTAAACTTTTATCCTCCAATGGTAGGGAAAGCCACAAATTATCCAATCTATATTTTATTCCTGCTGGCCCAGTGTGCCAGATACATAAAGACTTGCAGTAAAAACAGCATATCCAAAGCGGCCTGTCTGTCATTGATGTTTTTATTTAATTTTAGCTTCTGTACAGGGCAACCCAACTTAATGTCAAATAATTTGAAAACTTTATGTCTGCATATTTGTATATACACGCTTTCCTTCAACCAGCAAAAGTTAGTTATTCAATAAATGGACATGATCTGGTAAAACACCAGGCAAATTAACAAAACAGCTCTACCCTCGTTTCTAGGGTAAGGTTTGATTAGGTCCTAGATTGTGTGTTTGTGCATCTTTGGTTGGTGAGGTGTTCCATTAAAATACCAGTCTCCACCACTTACAAGACAGGGTCTAGTTGAAGTACAGAAGGATAGAAAAGTCTATATTCAGTTTTAGAGTCACACGGCATCAATCTAGAAAAGCATCTGTTTCAAGGCTAATGTCTCACACCTCATTTACAAAGAGTCCATTTTTTACTTCATCCATGGCAATGAGAGAGTGTCACAATACACATTAACCGACAAACATTCAGTACAGACATAATTTAAAGCATCAAAATAAATACAGTACAGTAAAGAACAGATCGCTGTCATGTAAGCCAACCAATTGAGAATGTGGATTTTTAGGCACGACTTTAACATACAGTGCTAAAACTCTTAGAATAAATTTTGAGCACTGGTATAGGCACTGACAGTTATAAATAAACTGATCTGTATATTAGTATAGTATATATTTGATGTAATTTTAGCTACTGTATAACTCTACAAATAACTACAAACTATGTTGTACCTATTTTAAGTAAGTAAGTTCAAGTGTATTTTTCATTGTTTGTACTGTAAGAGAAGTTAGCCAACCTGTGACAGTGACAGAAGTGCATACTGCAAGTATGCACTTCTTTAGTTTGGGGGTCTCTCATGATAGATTTTAGTTCTGCTAAATCTTTTCAAAATGAAAACACCATCACGACCAGAAGGGATAGAATCACTGCACAGAGAAGAATGGTGTTCATACATATTGGCACCCAGAACCAAACCAGAGGGGAAAATTCACATTCCACGTTTTGATTCCACCTTTGAGCCCACATCCATCTGTTATGTTCTCCGGCCATTAAAATCAAAGGGGGAAATAAATTCCTCATTTTTCCTCAGGAAATAGCGTAATAAAATATTTATCAGGATGTAAAGTAAAATGATACATAAAGTATGTCTCAAGGCATCAATATGCACTTTTTACCCTTCAAATTCAATGGAAGGATCAAGGTCTTTTGTCACTATAAACATGCCAATATGTGCCAATCATGTAGGTTCCCTGCACATTAAAGTTTAGGAATAATTCAGATAGGCATAGACCTACCTTGTCACAAACAGTTTTTAATTTATTTAAAAAAAAATGTTTTAACATAACTATGTGATTGAAAAACAAATGTGTGTCTCCAACAGTAGGCTACAGATGGAAAATTAAGTTATCTATTGATACTGTATAATTAGTGCAATTAAAACATACTTTGATGGGACACTCTTTAATTTGTTTCTGGAATTCCCCTTGTATTTGAAACCAGTATTACACTGTTTTGGTTTGTGAGAGTGTGGCTGGCACTCTTCGTTTCTGCACCTACAGGCTAACACTGTTCTCTACCCTTCCTCCTTCACAGATGTTTTAAAAATCAACAGTAAGTTGTGGCAGAAATGTGGGGTTCTTGTGGTTTGAGCTGTGTACCTTTAACTCTTGCTCCAGGCCACCCAGCAGAAATACAAAAAGACAAAAACTGAAAAAGGAAAAACTTGTAGAGCAGGCAGTATCTTTAATGTGTGGCCGGTCAACTGTAGCACCGACTGAAAGATCCCAATACTAAAATAATTTGAAGCATTTCAGGGGGGAGGCACCAGGGGAGTTCACATCGCGTACTGCATCTGCTGAGGTGCCACGGCAGACAGAGCAGCCGTCTACGGCTCAGTGCGATGAAGATGAGGAGGCGTACGGGACGGACTCTGGAGTGTCGTCGCGAGGATGGACCCTGGGAGTAGACGTCACCCAATTCATCTCCATTAACTCGTATTAACCTCCGCTTTGAGCGGTCGCTGGGGTAGAAAGGTGTCTGCTTTCATGCACGTGTCTGAGTACGCATCGTGTGCCTGCGTGTACATGTTGTACAAGTTTGGGCTGTTACGAATACAAATGAATTTGATCCAGTAAGGCAATAACAAAATCTTCCACCCAGTATACCCACAGATTATGGCATTATTTGACATATTTATTAAGATAGGAATATTATTATTAATAATAATTAAATATATTAAATAGAAATATAGAAAATAATTATGCTGCATTTCTGACTGTTTGGAATCTAGCATCTAATAAGTGATTATGTTGTTGCGAGTCATCTAAACACCTAGTCTGTATTGTATAGCAATCTGCCTTTGTGCATTTAATGGGTGAACAGCCACAGCGCATGTGAGGAGGATGATCTCTGTGAACCATGATGGCCTCTTCTCTTTCCCCACTGGACCCAGCTAGGAGCTTAATGATCTCTGAGACCAGATGAGCCTTCTCTCACCCCTGCACACGCACACGCACACGCACACGCACACACACACACACACACACACACAGTTTGTCTGACAGTGATGAATATACATGTGATGTGAGAGTGAAAACTTAGAAGAAAGAGATAACTGGGTGCTGGTAGGATAAACATATTCAGAGCTCACCCGTTTAGGCCTCAGTAGCACTTGTGGCAATCCTCTGTTCAGACTTTGTATTCCTTACTAACTAAACTACAAAATTTGGACAAACAAACAAACTAAATAAAATGGCCTCCGCTCTCCCTCGGACAGGTACTTCCTGTCCAAGCCTCAAAAAGGTCCCGCCTTTTACAATTGTCTTAAAGACATAAACTCCTAATGCACCAAGACTCTGTCGCTCATTCACCCTCAACTGCAAAAAGGTGGACAGGAAGGAAAAAGTAAATAAAAAAAAGTAAAATACTTCTGTGCCTAACACACACGCATTCATGAAGCCATGTGTAGTCTACATACAAATGAAGGCACATGCTGTAGTGTGCTGTAACATTTTTTGTCACATTGTTCATTTATATTATATTCATCATCCTTTATATTTATATTAAGTTTTCTATGAGATCACGATTGGTCCAGTCAAATACACCTGCATTATGGAACACAATAACACATGTCAAGTACATAAGTAGAAAAAGCTCTTCGGATTACATGCTCAGGTATTGTTAGACTCAGCCCCGGCTGTGACCCCTTACATATCGGGGTATTAATATGACGGTGAGCAGAGGACTTTGATGTTCCCGCCGTCTCTTAGACACGCCGAGTCCACTCATCCGCTCCCCGTGATGTCACTCCATCCATCATTTCACCGCACGCAACACTGCCACGTCGCTCGGACGCATTCTTCTGTTAACAATCGGGCTCTTCATACTCGTCCCTCTGATGAGGAAGCCAGACGTCGGCGCAGACAGTAGCTCCTCAGTTGGCCTCAGAGAGCGCAGGAGATTCGATGAGGCTGATATCCAATTCCCGCACGCATCTGCCACTTTCGCACGTAAAGCTACACCTATATGCTGTGCGCGTAAAATACTTATCACGAATAATCTAGAAATCTAAAGTTACTGTGAGAGTTTAATGGCATTGACTGAGCCAGTGAAGAAAATGGGGCAAAGGTGACCTGATGTCTGAAGAATAGGGCTTGGTAATGGAAGGGTGCCGGAGTAAATCCCTGGTGTTGCTAAGGAAATGGGCAAGAGATGTTTAGAAAAATGTGTAGAGAAAAGATACACTACCTTATTTCAACAACTAGTTTTAAGAGTGCTCTGGAGGCACTTTAATAATGCTTAGAAAAATATAAATCCTTCCTAGAAATTATTGTAAAAAGTACCTGCTGAGATCTCTGCTCTTTTTTCTTCTTTTCTTCACCGTAAATGGAGAAGGTGGCTGAGTCCTCCACCTGTCACGTAAGGGAATCCTCAACCCTCTCAGGATGCCCTTCCTTGGAAAGTTCAACGCTACAAAGTCAGAGAGCCTCCTACAGACAAACCCAAACAAGAGGAAGATTTATAGATACCCCTGCAGGTTGGATGCGATTTCACAAGGGAGCAATAAAGAGGATGGAGGGGAGATTACTTGGCTCAACACTGATCTAAAGATTAGACAAAGGGGTCTGGTTGTGAAGTCCTGTTGTTTTTTTTCTCAACCCTAAACAAATACTTGTATGTACATTAAAGACTACCAAAAAGTAGATTATCTTTTAAAACAATAATATCAAGTTGTTTTTTATAAAAATTATTCATTTGAAATAAAGGTGGTTTCACTAATGACCAGCCTTGTCATTATTGAAAAAGGTTAAATCCACCTATTATCAATCAAGAATACTTCTTTCTTTATTGGACACTTGGCATTGTTCTTCAGGACCCAAGGAAATGTTCACCTAGACAAATATTCCTTGCACTGGATGGTTTTAAATACTTTAGGGAGTCTTTGTAATATATGTGTCAAGCAAGAAATAGAAGCAAAGAAATTTCACAAAAGTGGCGGTAAATGCTATTTCTTCTAGGTCATGTAAAGGTACGATTCACCAATCAAGTTTTAGGCAGGTGGGGACAGAGGAAACCACTTATGCGCGGTCGTCATAGCAATGTGCCAGTGCTAGAGCTGTTGACATCTGTGCTCCAACACCATAACAGCATTATTACAGTCCTCAAGACGCAGCCTTGCCCTTTGTTGGAGCTACAGCTAGCATCATATATCACTCTCTTTCACTGTGCCCACTCATGTATGTTTCCCATTCTATTATCTGCAAATACTTCTCTTCTTCATCATGTTTCTCTCATTCTCTGTGCTTCCTCTCTGTCTGGACATGAGACAGCAGTGTCTGGCTTCTATTCCAGATGTCAGAACGACGGGATAAATACTTTGTGAAAGTGATGTTAACCCACTGACAACTCCTAATATGAAGATTTATGGTGGCCAGACATCTGTATATGGGTGTGTGGGTATGTGTCTTTGTACTCGCTCAAAGTCCGAGCGGGTTCCTATGCGCCGTGTCCCGTTTTAACATGAGGCATGTGAAAAATAAAAAGATATCATGCCTTATCAATTGCAGCGGTTTTAATGGTGTGCATGTGCACGGAGGAAATACCTAGTCTGAACGTATCCATAACAGCTGTAGACAATATCAGTATCAATCACTGGGCGGGGGGGGGGACACCAAATATCTGTGGGTTTGGTTGATCCTCGTCACAACTAGAGAAAATATAACAGGCACGTTCATCCCTTTCTCAGACCAGCGCTGCTTGCCAGCGGATGTGAGGATCCTCGCTCAGTCTCCCTATGGATCCCAGCGATTCCTTTACGGCCTTTGTGTGCGCTGATCCAAGATTCCGCAGGGATGCGGCTGGTCTGGGAGGTCTGCATGGTATAATGTTGAGCCTCTGTGGTCTACTGGAATTCCCATAAATATGAATAAGCTGGGCCAAGCAGCTTGCAGGTTGATGAGGGATACGTTTGGATGTCATGTTAGCTGACTTCATGCCAATCATGAATGCAGCAAGCGGATGGGTGGGGGGAAACACAGCAACTGGTTCTCAGGCTTGGAGTTGATTTCAAACCTAAAACATGTTCTTAGACTGGAGCTGACCAGACCTTCTTCCTGTTCCACCAGGGCCTGGAGCCATCGGTTCCTGCTCAGGCTTATCAGGCCGATAAGAGCCACCGTCCCCAGCCTACTGCCCTGGGAGGAGGCTCTGGAAAGTACAGAGGCTCGCTCTCAGGGCTTATCTCCCCTGCGCCCAGGAGACCCAAGGCCAGCCAGGTGGGCCTCCTAGGGTATGTTGGACCCATGCCACCCTCTCCACCCCCATTGATTAGCCCTGGGCTCCTGGCTCTCTTAGCACGCACCATCACTATCTGCAGCGGACAGCCAAGGTCAGTGTAACCCAGTTCCATGCACAAGGCACAGTGGAGTGATAACAAACTACACTGAACTATAAGAAAATGTTCTGGACTTTTTAGCTTAATTTCCCCTATACTGGGTAAACATTGTGTATCTTATAATGCTGAAACCTGTTTGCAATCTGGACCCAATTGCAGAGACAGAGGCAGGACAATGTTTAAAGTGTTTTTTTAAACAATGTGGTAGGGCTATTTTAGTAATGACGTAATCTATTGTTTACAATAATAATACAGTTTATTTATAGAGCACTTTTCAGGGTACTTTACATATTAAAATGATCACAGAAAGCAACACACTAAAAAAAGTAACATACAACATTATTCCACACATTTAAAAAAAAGGTGAGTTTTGATCAGTGATGTAAACATGGACAGATCAGTGCAGTCTCGGATGTATATTGGGAGAGATAGCTGCCCCCTATGGAGAAGGCTCTATCGTCCCAGGTCCGGTGCTTGGTCCTGAGTGGTGGGGACAGAAGGTTTGTATCAGAGTATTGGCCGATATTGAAAACCCAAAAAGTACATTAAACGTAAGTGTTTTGTAAAAAAGACTTGTGCTGCACAATACTCACTTTCAAACAAGTTGAGATAATGGCTTGAAAACAAAAACAGTTTAATGTACTGTATATTAAAAAAGTGCAAAGATACAGAAGAATAAATATTGATTTGTACACTTTTCTATACTGCTACTTTACTGTATATGGAGCTTTATTGATCAGCAACTGATCGTATTGGGTCCACATCCACATTGTTAAAACTCTTTCATTAGGTTGTAGTGAAACCTGTGTAAAGTTATTGATGATATTTTTCTATGTGTTCTGGAAGATAGTTTGCCATCAAGTTAAACTTATACTATTTAGTTTATTGCCACAAATTCCCTCCAACAACACAGATAGGCAAAACTTAGATCTGCACATGAAAACTGATAACAACA
Organism: Percopsis transmontana; assembly: GCA_025447815.1. Taxonomy (NCBI): domain Eukaryota; kingdom Metazoa; phylum Chordata; class Actinopteri; order Percopsiformes; family Percopsidae; genus Percopsis; species Percopsis transmontana. The sequence goes on from JAOEHI010040894.1 coordinate 11,170, forward strand.
AATGAACAGTGTACACACATGCACATGCTCTGTCTTACTTGTTAAGGGGACCTTTCACTAGGATTTACCCCAGGTCAAAATATTTTTGCATTTTATTTGGCAAATGAAAGTGCAGTGAAGTGCAACCTTTCAATTTTTAACAGCAGCTCAATGAAAGAAGGCAAAGCCAACATATTGTCACTTCGCACAGTCAGCAAGTTGCTCTGCATTCTCTTTCGCTTGCGGGTTTCTCCTCTTATTTCTGTTATTTGGTATGCATTTCCCCATAAGCCCACCTTTAATCATTTCATTCTCGGAATATTGAATTTTAGAATATGGTGATTATTTACTCTCATCTCTGATTGGCTCCCTGGAGTGACTATAGGTGATTAGGAATGTAAGAGGTTCATTAGCGGTAGTGAGCGACTGTTAGTCTTGGGGGCTAAAGATGTTATTGCGGCAGTGCCGATTCAGCACACTGTAAAGGTAACCCATGGGGAACAGAATCATGAAATATGGAGTGGTATCTTAAAGGTTGACTGTTAAATACAGAGAGGTGGCGGTTGTCTGAGGGCTCTTATGCATATTTTGGATAATCTGCAGAGCCTGTTTAGCGCCAGTAGGAGAGATAATTATTCTATTCTATTTAGCCGCACAAAACTACACACACAAAGCAACACTTTCTCTCGTGATCCTAAACACATTAATACACACAGGCTACATGCTGAGTGCAGTGTTGGCTAATGCCCTGCAGATTAGCAGGGCTGTACCTGTAATGTTAAGATGGCAGAAAGGGATCTCCCACCCCGTCAACCTGTGTTTACTTTGCTGCCGATCACGTTTCCACTGCGGTTCAACAGAAGCCAGGCAAAACTGCAAAGACTTGAGCAGACATAGCAGACGTTAAAGGGGAGGCCTGCTGTTCTGCATATGCAAAGGTATTCTATGTGTATAAAGCATGCTTTTCCCCACTACAAATAGCACAATGTTTGAGCTGCATTAGTTTAATTTACTTTACTCTACAACGAAAAGGAATATAAATGCTAAACCGCCCTGCCTGCGCATTAAAGTGTTTACTGTGAATGCCATTCCCAGTGCTTTACGTCAATCTTGAGCACATTGAAATCAATGCCCAGTTTTGGGAGCTGGTTTATTGCAGGAGATCATGGTTACTTACATTATAAGTAAGTGCAGCACAAACAACTGAATGTTTGGCCTCGTCTCCCTGCATCTCCATGACCATGTGGTTTATGTTGTTGTTTGTTTATCCTGAATGGTGCCAGGCTCTTTACACGTTTTGGACCAATGTCCACTTCATTTTTTTGCAAACACCCGGAGGTATGAGCAGACGTTTTTATGCTTTCAGTATTTTGTGCCATGAAAAACACAGTTTAGGAAACCTAAGACTTCTCACTGGCATTCCATGGCCTTTTTACGACATGCCCAACGCAGTGTAGCACCAACGTAAAAAAACAGCATTATTGTATGGAGACCAGGCCAAGGGAAGGATCTGGGATGGATATTATATAAAGAGGAGTTTGTAAAAAAATATTGGTTTAATTTCCTTTATTTGTGGTGCTTCTTTGTTTTTCAATAAAGAAATAATAAATTACATTTCCGTAGGCCAACTCAAGAATTACAGAAGGAAACTTTCTGTGAGGTCCACTGTGCATTGTTTATATAGCTGCCCATGCACCTGCCTGACTATATACTGTATTAACAGCGTTCAGTAGGTGTGGGAGTGGGGTGTCAGAATGATGTAGTGGGTGGTGGGAGTGGGCGGTGCTGTCGTGGGGGAGAGAGTAGGGGCACAGCCTCAAGGATTTTGATTGACAAGTGCAGATAGGGATTCCGGCAACAAGTGGACTGCAGTTACTTCATCTGCAGCTGGGACGGGGCAAGAAGGGGAAAAAACACCCTCAGCTGTGACAAATCTGTGGGCCCTAGGAGTTCAAAGGCATGGACTTTTATATGAAGGACCGGGGAGAGGGGTTTAGTGTGCATGTATGCATGTGTGTGTGTGTGTGTGTGTGTGTCTGTGTGTGTGTCTAGGGAGAGGATTGTTGGTGTTTTGTATTGGAGATTTCATGTCAGAAAGACAGTGATGAGGTTCTCAGAGAATGTATTCAGAATGGCCCACAATGCATTGCAGAGGCAGCAACGCCTGTATTCAGGCCCTGAGGCCAATTAATGAGAGACAGACACATAGAAGAAATGCAAGGTTTTGTGATGATAAACAAGCTCCATGGCCATGCCAGGGAGGAGTGTCCCATTTATATTCACTTCCCCAGTGTAGTAGGCATTCATACCATATGTATTTTCATGCTTGCGCTGCGTTTTTAGCCTGAATTTTGCTAGAGGGTTTTAAGAAGAATTGAGGGTTTTAAAAAGGCTTCAGCTAATAAGGCTCATTCCACACTGTCTCGGATGGAAGAAAATAAGGTTAAAAGGAGGTTGTGTTACTGTATTTCTGTATTTGTGTTACAATGTATGTAATTTTTCTTTCAAACACACACACTTTCCTCGGGACTGATCAAAGATGAACACACCACCAGCAAAATCCCACAGCATAGTTCCCTCTGCCACAGTAGTCTAAACTGATAAGAAAAAATATCAAATACTGCATGAATGAATAGGAATTAGATGTATCCATTGAGACAGTAAGTTTGGATTAGGGTTTTCCCCATTGTTTGGACAGGCTGGAATGCCTCGATCCTGTTACTAAACCTCAAATACCTCTCTGCGCAGAGGGGGAAGTCGAGCCCCCAAAGGACAGATACCTGAGATGGGGAGGAGGACACCCCAGAGATCTCTCCAGCTCCAGCGAAAACACCGACCATTTAAAAAGGAATAATAAAAATGCCTAACCCTGTTAAGTGTAGGGGCAAGTATTCTCATAACATTCGGCTACAGGAGCATGGGGGGAATTCAATTGCTGTATGGGGTTAGAACTACGTTTGCATCGTGGCCTCATCGCTCTACAGCGCCCGCAGCAAGACTAGATTGCCTTTCCCGAACCTCCCAAATAACACGGCTAGGCGTGTGAAACGGCAAGAATGTTCCAATCTGATTTGACATAAGAGGTGGATTGTTTCATTTCCCCCTCTCTCCCTCTCTCTCTTTCTCTCTCTCTCTCTCTCTCTCTCTCTCTCTCTCTCTCTCTCTCTCTCTATATATATGTGCCTGTCCTCTGAGACAGGCCGTAAAAATAGCTGTCAGTTATTTCTTTTTTATATTTTATCAATGGTTTGGAGAGGGTTTTTGGTATATAATTGGTATTTGTGCCCTCAGGATCTTTGAACTGATAATAACGTCTGTCTGAGGGAAGCACAAACGACCAAATATGTAAAATTCATTACCTGGGACCATTATTCAATTAGGGTGCCCTCTGTTAGGACATCTAATATCTGCTATGGTGCTGTATCAATGCCAAGGTAAAGATTCCATGAAAGTATCACCGTGGCGCTCAGGGAACATCTGTCTCGCAAGTCGTTGGGATGCTAATTCAGAGTGTCAAGGATATCCGAGAGAGTAATGCGGTTTGAAAATGCGCAGAGAAAAATTCTTCGCATTTTCCACGATCAGTTGCATTTTTACAGTCGTGGTCGAGAAATGGCCTCCCGACCACCGCAGCAATGTTTGTTTGAGGTAATCAGAAAGGAGTACAAACCACAAATTGTCACACTATAGTAATATATCAATTTTTACAATCAAACACACCATAGCAACACAACAGGGTGAGTGAGTGCGTCTTGGAATGGGGCATGGCAATGCAAAACCTCTAATGACTAAATAGGGGAAAACAGTTGCTAGCAATCAAAAAGATCCAAACGGTTTCTGTGCAGTGATGGAGAGTAGGCCTACTGAAACATGTGGAGCTACTTGTGAGGAACTCCAATATTTTCATTATGAAACACACACAAAATCTAAATTTAATTAATGTCCTTCCCTTTTAAGTCTGCAGACAGTTCCTTATCCAAATGAAGTAGGATTTACACCTGAAATTGTTAATAATTGAATACAATGGATGTGGGATGTATTTGGTTGTTTGTTATATTTTTTGTTATTTACTTATATAAATGTTATATTTAACTTATATCTTATTCTATAGAGGTTACACTGAAAATTACGCACTTGGTAACATTGTATCAATGCTAAGTGATTATAAAACTCAAATTCAAAATATTTCAAATGGAGGATACCACTTGCCAAGTAACATTTAGAGACTTGAGGTGAATATTGAAAGCCTTTAAAAATTCAGTCCTCTAGCGAAAGGAACAATGATCTTGTCACTGAATTGAATGTGATTTATAACAGCAATTAAAGAAGTAGAGCGTAATAATTGGCCAGAGGGGGCACAGTGGCACAAAACAGACACAAAACAGAAATTCTGCATGTATATACTACATATCAATTCAAGTACCACTACCCTGCTCAAAATGGCAAGTTTTTAAAATACTTAAAAATAAAATACTTATAATACTTAATAATATTGTGTACTTAGCTTAATAATATTGTGTAATGATAGCAGATCTAACACGCAAACCATGTTTAATGGGTTTTGGACTACGGCGCCCAAGTGTTGTCAACTATAGCTGCTGTAGATATGAAGAATTAGAGGGTATAAGGTGGAGGCGACTCGCTAGCTGTACTGACGCGGAGTTCCGGCGGGCTGCAGAAGGCATGGCGGCGTGAGGGCGAGAGGGGGGCAGATGGCCCCAGCGGTGTAGGAGCCACACAATTTCATGGCGCGTTTTCTCCAGATGTGTCTGCTGTAACTAAAGCAAGAGGGCAGTTTGGTCACTGACAGTGTTGATGGATAGCCTGGGAGTCCTGCTGTGACCAACAACAACACACAAAAAAAGCTCTGTCTTTCTGCATTTACTTAGGCGGCGGTATACAAAAATACTGTAGAAAAAACAGAGTATGGGTATTCTTAGGCACTGACATGGTAGGAACGAGGAGTGTGGGATAGAAAATTGAGGCATTACAAGGCACAAACAGTATGTGGAGGATTGTAATTATAATTATAAATTGTAGAGGAAACGTTGGCACAGCCTCTCTCTGTCTCTCTCTCTAACTCACCCTCAGTTAGCTGGCAGGTTTATTGACATGGTTCATTGCCCAATCAGTACTGTCCATTGATCATGTTTTAAACCAGCTCTAAAAGAGATACATGTACAACAATGAATATGCCACACACACACAAGCCCATAAGCCTTTAAAACTGATTAAGGTGATAAAGTAACGGGTCTAGAATGGACTGTTTGAAAATGTCTAAAAAATAAATACTGAGCATTCAATAAGGTAAAAGCGAAACATATGAACATTTGAAAAAGCTGCCGCTCTCTCACACGTTCGGAAATCTAATGATAGACTCAATGAGCGAAGGGAGTGGGTTTAAAGGTACACACTAGTGAGTTCCCATATGCCTTACCAAACCATGCAATTTGCCCTGAAAGGTGGGAATTTCCCATAGGATGAGGCATGAGGCATGCTTGTGATGCATGATCGATGAGATTCAACACCTGATGAAAATGAAACAGATGTTTTGAAACCAAAAACATTTGTCTTGTTCTGAACTTGCACAACATGGCTATCTTTCATCCCGCACTCTTGGAAAAGAAGGCCTTGAAAGGCTTATGAAATGACACAACATTACGTTTGAAGGTAATTGCTCCCCGGGAATGAAACGCATCCTTTTTTATTCAATCACATTGCTACCCCGTTAATTTGATTAATAGTCACACTACGGTGCATTTAGCTTGTCTGCAGGAAGTCACTCATGCAGAGACTTCTTCTGATGTGTTGTAGGATTAAATCTGAAATGTGACGCACATGTTTCGTACATTTACATCAGATAGTCAGAAATCAAACACTCAAATTACTTTTTGAAGTGTGCCTCCGCTGACATCCATATTCCCCAGCAAAAACATTTCCTCATCTGCGGCAAGGGTTCTCTCAGTCGAGAGATTATTTATTATTATTATTATTATGATATTTATGTTTTTTTCCCCCTTAGCTCCCCCAGATTCCCAAATGTATGCCCCCAGCTCACAGTCAGTGATGTTTGAAACACAACTGTCAACAAACGTTTGGTGGATGGGGGGTAGGGGTAGAGAATGGTCTGTGCCCATGAGAGTTGTAGGCGGAGGGGTAGAGAGAATCAGAGTTTTTGTAATGCTGGTTTCAACCACTAGGGTAATTCCAGACATTTTTCCTTTATTTGGAGAAGCTGGAGAATTGCTGATCTATGGTACAGTACCGTATGTTAATCTTTTCGCTCCCTGCCTGTTTCGCAGGTGGGTTGATTTATGGCTCTACCTGTTGAAGCCTTAAGGATGTCGTCTTCCTTGTTTCACTGCTCTGCTAGCTATAGGCCTACCGCGAAGGAAGTCTGGGATTCCCCGCATTCCCTGAGCAGCCCCTTTTCTTCCTCCCTTTTTTACACATAATGATTGACATATCCCGCCTCTTTCCTCCAAAAAACAGTAGGATGCTTCTTAATGTTCAGTTCCAAATTGCATTCACCACCCTTCCAGGCATGCACACACACGCGCGCATTCACACGTGTATTCCCCCCACAAACATACATGTTGAACGCAGTGCAGATACACATCAATGAAAAAAAGCTCATTGTTGTCATTTTTAACATTCTTTTTCTACCACTCAGACACTCTACCTTACCAGCTGAGGCACCATCTTTGTGCTATTTCATAATATTAAGAAAAAATAACAAATTAGCAGAATCAAGAGGCCTACTTTTTTCACAACACAACAGTTTGGCATTAGAGGGGACAACACAACAGAAATTGCCCCCCATTTGTGTTGTGTTGTCCCAGGATAGTCTAGCCGTCTGGTTGTTGGACTCCCAGCCAGAAGGTTGTGGGTTTAAGCCCCAGAGGTGGCCTACCTGTAAGCATCCTTGAGCAAGATGCCTAACTCCTATCGGCTCCATGTAATAGCATCATGTAATTGCAGATGCTTTGGATATAAGCATCTGCTAAATGTAAATTGTAATTTACATTTTTAATAATAATTAGAAGGACCACAACTTTCTTCAAAACAACTTTGAGCTTTTAATTTTCAGCTCTTAGACAATTCTATTCAAAGCAACTTAGAGTACAGTAAGTACAAATACAAGCGGGAACAGCTAGAGGTTAGCCATCTTGCTCTAGCAGGTAGACCCTGAGTCTGTGGTCAAACCCAGAACCCATCAGCCGGGGGAGACCACCGCCCTGACCACTATGGTCACTATCCCCCCCCCCCCTTTCCCCAGGAGGCAGCTAAGGTCACATAATCTCTTCCATGCCAGTCTGACGAGTAGTCTGAGAGACTAATCACTATCTTACCGGCCTATAAATAGCCGTCAGCTATCCACAATGTGGCCTCTCTTTGATGATAAAGCTGGATACTACCCCTTATACTAGGTTCTTATAGCCAACCCACATGCAGGTCCCATTCAGCGGGGGTCTAATCAGCTTGGGCAGGCTGGGGTACGTCTGGAATAAAGGGGGTGGATGTTTCAACAGGGTTCTGTTGGAAAAAGGGGCCAAGCCAAACAGGAAACAGGGGATGACGGAAGCAGAAGAGAGGAGAGCAGGTAAGAGAAAAGACATGAAGAAGAGAATAAAAGGCAAAGAATAGGAAATGTGGAGGAATATGACAACAGGTAAATCCTTTTGGAAATAAGAGGGTAGCGACCCCAATCACCCAGTCAAGGGGCCTGTACGAGAAAAACAAATTTCCTCCAATGTTTATCTTACAGCCGGGTTTTATGGTTCGGGGAGCTAAAAAAGAGTAATGTCTTTGAGGGGTTAATAAAAAAACTGTCTGTAAGGATTAAGGTGATTTACATGAAAAGGTCCCTGCTGCTATCTTGTAGAGGTAACAGTTTCCATACTAAACTCAGGTTATTTGGGGGCTCTGTATTGGCAAATACGGTTTTGTGCTACAAAATGCTACTTTATGGGCCTAGCTTGCCATAAGAATGCATGTACAGTATTTCTATTGAGTGGACAGGGAGAAAAATGGGCATATGCCCCTCTGTTTTGTCCATCTGTCTTACATTCTGCTCTCTACATGTGTGTTTGGTGTGTAGGCATTCAGATTCACCTCCTGATGAGATCAACTTAAAGCTTCATATGATAACCCATTTTCATTGTTGAATATTTACTGAAATTGCTATGTGTTCCTACCTACCTACCTTACCCAACTGTCAGTGGCGGTAAATGTACTGGCACTAAAACAGAGAGTAGTTTTCTGCCTCTCTACTGACAAACCTACTGTACACCTCAAGTGATTTCTACATATAACTACATAAAAATAAGAGTATGACAGCTTTGAAAAACAGAGTGCAGTTACATGACCAGTCAGTGCCGCCAATATGCCAGGTTATGCTACGCAGCTTTAACATTCACATACTGTACATGTGTGGGTATACTTTATCTTGTTAGCTGTCAGCAAAAGTACTTGTGCTAATGAATTGTTGGGTGTGTATGTATGTTTCCTGTGTGTGTGTGTGTGCGTGTGTGTGTACTGTATGTGTCTTTTCTGTGTGTATATGGGTATAATGGGCCCTGTTAGCCCACGGGCGTCTGCAGGCCCGGCCAGATGGTTCTCAGCGCTGCTTGCTTGCGACAGGAAGTGTTTGCCCGTGGCCAGGATGTGATCACTGTCATCACCCAGGCTCGTACCAGCCCATTATCAGGCCGGCTACCCGCCTTCCTGGCAGGAAAGCCCTGACCACTGGGCCGTGTGCCGCTAGGTACCATGCCAGCTCTGTTTGTGTGTGTGTGTGTGTGTGCGTGTGTGTGTGTGTGTGTGTGTGTGTGTGTGTGTGTGTGTGTGTGTGTGTGCCTCTGTTTGCGTTTCATAGTTACTTTTAATGACTCACCACTTGCCGAAAAGCATCAATGACTTCCTCAAGGAAATTAAGGAATGAAAAAAACAACTACTTGTCATTTAAAAAACAACAAACTAGTAAGTCCAGAAGTCACAATGAGCTTCTGGATGCATATTTCTACTGTAATGCATGATGCTATATACAGCCATGGATACAATTAAGAGACCACTACATATTTTTATAATATAAGATAATATAATATAAGATAATATGTATATATCAAATTGTATTTATATTTATGTATTTATGTATATATATTTAAACATAATTATATAGTTTTTTATTTTAATTTATTTATTTATTTATATTATTTATATTATATTATTATTATTCTATTTAAAAAATATGCATTGGTCTCTTTTTTATGGCTGTATGTGGGTATATACAATGTTTAATATCTATGCTGATGCAACAGCTTATAGGTTAGAATGTAAGAAATTGCTTGCAATTGAAGGTAATACTGTAATCTAATATAAATTAATGTGAAGTAATAAGGAGCAGTTTGCTGCAGTACTGCTTCAGTAGTGCTGAAAGGGATGGATTCCATTAGATGTCCAGTACTGCATGGAAACCACCTGCTCTGATGTGTGCATGTTTGTGAGTGTGCTTGTGTGTACGTGTGTGTGTGCATGTGTGTGCGAGAGTCTGGTTGCCTTGGTCAGTTCCTTCCTGAATGTAATATGTTGCACATGTTCTATCTATGCTATGTATCTAACTGAGGCAGTGTGTGTGTGTGTGTGTGTGTGTGTGTGTGTGTGTGTGTGTGTGTGTGTGTGTGTGTGAGAGAGAGAGAGAGAGAGAGAGAGAGAGAGGGTCGTTGTGTGTGTCTTTTTAATTTGTGTATTTTAGGAGGTCGTAGTGCACATTTGCATATTTTGAAATCACATATATGAAACATATTAGCTTATTTCGCTGATTCACTTATATCTGTTTACAGACAAGACCAGGGCTGGGTTGTTGCTGTTCAAAGTTCTGGAAATCAAATCAAAAGCCAACCCCAATAATAATAATAATAATAAAAGCTGTCTTGCCAAGATACTGTATAATGTTTACATAGACCTGCGATGTTGTGACATCACTGTTTGCATCGGCAGCGCTTTCGAGGTCCAAGTTAAAAAATTTAATAGTAACACAGAATGGTGTTTTTCTTTTTTTTTCGTTTTGGGTTATGCCAGTGCACAAAGCACAAGCTTTTGACATACATTTTAGATATACTGAGATCTTCGTTTGCAAGTTATATGATGTTTGCTAACTGCTGAAAGTAAAATGTCAGCTGCCGGCACACGTTATGCATGTCACCCCTTGCCTAACTCTTTTGGTTATCCTTGAAAAAGAATACCAAAGTTGTAAAACTAATACCAATGGACAAAGCTCCACTCTTAATAAGATAAGTTGCTATGGCTTTAATTTCGCCACTGAGTATATTTGTGTTTTCTATGCGTTATAGAGTCAGGGGTGGACTGGTAATCGGCCATACCAGGTGAGCCGACACACCTTGGGGCCGATATGATTTTTTATAAAATAATAATAATAATAAATAAATAAATATAATTGGCCAACGACCGGCCGATAAACCGACCGGCCCTTTGGTTACTTTTCTATACCGACACAGGGCTCGCCCAATCACATCTCTTTCTAGGCCTCCCCTGCCCCTCCGTCCTCTCTGTTACTCGTGGCAGAGGAGCAGGCAGAGGAGAGGGTCAGGCAGAGGAGAGGAGCAGGCAGAGAAGAGGATCAGGCAGAGGAGAGGAGCAGGCAGAGGAGAGGGTCAGGCAGAGGAGAGGAGCAGGCAAAGGAGCAGGCAGAGGAGCAGGCAGAGGAGAGGAGCAGGCAGAGGAGAGGAGCAGGCAGAGGAGAGGGTCAGGCAGAGGAGAGGAGCAGGCAGAGAAGAGGATCAGGCAGAGGAGAGGAGCA